>JASDQU010739269.1:14911-33368 GCA_032191745.1 Picea mariana | reverse complement strand
TATATATATATTAAATACTTAGATTAAATGCATTTTATGTACATGGTATCCAACCCTTTTTGGTGGCAACTGGGCTCACATACTACTTGATATCGCTACCTTAAACTAGAGTAAGTTTGATAGGGACTTTCCATAGCTAGATCCTCTCTTGTTATTGTTGGAGGAATTTTTCTGACCATCAAGAGATCCCTTGAAGGTGTTGTTTAGTATTGGTAATATGGGCTATAGATTTGAGTTTCTTTTATGTTTCTTCTTTAATCGGTTGTCGGCTTATTGTCAGCTATAGGTTGTCGGTTTATTTTCAAGAGTCGCAATCAATTTTGATGGTATCGATCAAGCCAATGTTGTTGCCCGTATTAAATTCTTGAAGTCCAATCAGTAGCACTATATTCTTTTAGGTACAGGATTGATCGATCCAATGTTGTTTCTGGTATTGACATTGGGGTCAGCGATGTGGGGGATGCAGTTGCCTGTATTCTTTCATGAACAGGATCGAATTCAAAGTTTTCATTGCATCGGAAACCATTCAGTCACATTAACTTCTTTCAACCCTTTACTTTTTGGTCTGTGGATTCTCTGTTGATTCATATCTTAAGCATATCCCAATGTGTTTAATCACGGAAGTCAAATTATTTAAACTCCTGAGCAAATTTGTGGTGTTCATTAATCATGGAAGACAAATTATTTAAACCCCTGAGAAAATTTGTGATGTTCATCAATCATGGAAGCCAAATTCTTTAAACTCCAGAGAAAATTTGTGATGTTCATTGTAGATTTCATCATAAAATAAGAAATTATTCTAAATCTTGAGGAGTTTATTGAGGGGTCACAATTCTACTGAAACACTATAAGAGCCATGAAGAAACTTTACTCTCTTTATAAGCCTATAGAAACATGTAAGTGAGTGCATCCATTGCTTATTATTTAGGTTAAAATGCTTATGATTTGTAACTTTCTAAGATCCACACAAGAATAGAGCTAAAGGACATTATCATCAAGATCACCAAGTATGCTATGCTTATTGTGGGTATTGATTGTTCTCTTTGTCTCTCAAACCATAGAAAAATGAATGCTAGAGTGGATGCTTGATCCGGATTTAGGAGAAGAACAATTTGATTAAGACATTGAATACAATAAAAATAGGGATATGAAGAAAGTGAACAATATGTTCTATTAAATAATGAAATAGGCTGAAACTATAAAACTGCAGAAGTGAAACACTTGCTCGAATGATAGTAGTTATCTCTGAGAAGAGATGTGGATGCTATGTATAGTTATCCATCTTAGCAGAATGAGTTACAATAAGGCTCTAGAGGACTTTTTGATATTACTCATGAATGCCAAAACCCTAGACATCCAAAAACCTAACCCTAGACGATGAAACACAAAAGTCATGTGGCCCCCTATGGGTAAGTTGGTATCTCAACTTCCTAGAGTCGTAACTTTTGCATACGACCTCTATTTTAGGCGTGTTATAGCTTGTTGGAAAGGTCTTTCAGAGAAATACACTTTAATCCATCAAAAGCTTACTCTGTCTACAATTTTACTGTGGCGAGCCAAAAAAACAATGTTGAGGGCCCCAAAACGGCCCTGGAAGTAAAACAAGATGTGTTGACATGAAAACATACAAAATAATCATGTTGGATTAGGTGACAGGACACCAGTATTGTTAGGGTCCTAACCCGCACATAGGTAGATCAATATATTCGGATGTAATAAAGGTCAATATTAATAAGGCCTTTCAATAAAATAGAATAAGGCGGATGTAAGAAGACCTAATAGAAGCTTCCACTTCTAGAAGGGTCTTCCTCTAGATGCTTCTCTTGATAAACATATTTAGTATAAATAAGGGTCGAGGGTATGAAAACCCTAGCTTGGATATTATTGTAACAGAGCACTGCTCGACTAGAGGTTGCCCCCTCGAAGAGGCCTGTGAACATTGCTTTCTGAATCAAAGTGTTATTTTTGTTGTTGTTCTTATATCATTTCTGTGTTATTGTGGATATTATGTTGGTTATATTACTATTATTCTGCCATTTCTAGCATTTTATTTCTATTCTGCATATTTATTATATCTGGTATCTTGCAAGTGGTATCAGAGCACTTTCCTTGGCAGAAATTGTGGGAATTTTTTTTCAGGGTAGAGACGTATTCTAACGTCTTTAAGCCACAGATATTTGTAGTTAGGTGCATAAACCCGTGGTTGAGGGATTCATACATGCAGGAAAATTACTTATCTTTATACAACATTACAGATGACTTGGCCAAACTATGGTATGGTGTTCTACATCTAGATCAAGAACATTAGCGATGGTGGCAATGGAGAAAAAATTATCGTCAAGGGTATATTGCTTGGACACAATTTGTGGTATATCTTTATGAATGCTTTGACACTGACACCAACCATTTGGGTCATTTGACAAAGATGAAACAATTAGGAACAATGGAAGACTTCATAGCTTCATTTGAGCGCCTGAATTTTTGAATAGAGGGCATGGTTGATGCTTTCTTTTGAGAGTGTTTTATCAGTGGCCTCAAGGAGGAGATTCAGGCCCATGTCCTCATGGCTCGACCTTCGAGTTGGGTGGAGGATACTAAAAAATCTAAAGAAGCACAACAAGTTGTATCCTCTCAAAACCATAAACCTTCCTTTATCCCTCGCCATAAACCCATAAATCCCACTACTCCCTCCGCCCCATTAAAGATCCAAAAATTGACCAGGGCTGAAATGGTTGAATGTCAACTCAAAGGCCTTTGTTATAATTGTGATGACAAATATTTCCTGAGCCACAAGTGTAAGGAACAAAATATTTTTATGGCCATCTCTGAGGATATTTCGTAAGAGGATGTTGCAACTCCCCTTGTGTCTGAGTCATTTCCCTCAATGCTCTCACCGACGTCTCCGCTCCCCAAACCCTCAAGTTATTCGGTTACATCAAGCATCGGAAGGTCATCATTCTGGTTGATAGTGGAAGCACCCATAATTTTATTCATCTCCACATTACCCAAGAAACTCATTGCTACATCCATGCTATCAACAATTTCCAAATCATGATTGCCAATGGCGGTTCCATGAAATGTGGTGGGCGCTGTGAAAATGTGCGTCTCCAAATCGGTGACTACCACCTCAAATTCCATATGTTTTCTATCGACATGGGTGGTTGTGACAATGGGTTGGGTGCAGACTGGCTGAGAACTTTGGGTTCCATTCTCATGGATTTTAAGGAATTAACCATGCAATTTGACTAGGAAGGCCACAAATATAAATTCCAAGGCATCACTGCTGGTTCACCTGAGGTCATTAGTTCACATCACATGGAAAAGCTGCTCAAAAAAGGTCATTATGGTGTCATTGCCCAAATCCATGCCATACAAGCAATAGAGACACCCCCGGTACCGCATGACCTCTAAGCCCTCCTTTCTAAACATGAAATGGTATTTTCCACTCCCCAAGGACTCCCTTCTTCCCATGGTGTTCATGATCATTCCATTCCCCTTGTACCCAGAAGCCTTCCTCCCAATATTCATCCATATCGCCACCCCTTCTCACAAAAAAATGAAATTGAGAAAATGGTCTAGGAACTCCTTAATGCAGGCGTTATTTTTCTTAGTATGAGCCCTTACTCTTCTCCTGTAGTCATGGTCCTGAAGAGAGTAGGTTCTTCGAGAATGTGTCCTCACTTCCATGCCCTCAATAAACTGACCATTAAAGAAAAATTTCCCATTCCTGTCATTGATGACCTCCTGGATGAATTGAGTGGCGCCCAATTCTTTACTAAACTTGATCTATGCTCGGGCTATCACCAAATACGTATGAAAGAGGCAGACATTCCCAAGATGGCCTTTTGCACTCATTAGGGCCACTATGAGTTTTTGGTCATGCCCTTTGGCTTGTGTAATGCCCCATCCACCTTCCAAAGCCTCATGAATCATGTCTTCCGTCCCTTTCTTTGTCATTTTGTCTTATTTTTCTTTGATGATATACTCATCTATAGAAAAACCTGGATAGACCATCTTACTCATGTGGATCAAGTTCTCCATCTACTCTCTCAGCACCAACTTTTCTTGAAACAGTCTAAATGTGCTTTTGGTGCCTTAGAAGTAGAGTACATTGGTCATATGGTTGGCAAGGATGGCGTCAGGGTGGACCCAAAAAATATTGAAGCTATGCAAGACTGGCCGCACCCAAAGACTCTCAAAATCTTGCATGGATTTCAGAGCTTAACAGGGTATTATCGCAAGTTTGTTAATAACTACAGAAAGATTGCAGCACCTCTCACGAATCTCGTCAAAAAGAAATCTTTCACTTGGATTCCAGCCACTGCTCAAGCTTTTCAAACATTGAAGATGGCCATGTGCACCACTCCAGTTCTGGCCCTTCCTGATTTCACAAAGACCTTTGTGTTGGAATGTGATACCTTAGGGAAAGGAATCAACGCTTTCATTATGCAAGAGGGTCAACCTTTGGCCTTCACCAGCAAGTAACTGTCTGAAAGGAATCTGGGCAAACCCATTTATGAAAAGGAAATTTTGGCTATTCTTCATGTCATTGATCTGTGGCGCCCTTATCTCTTGGGGGAATGCTTCCAAATTAAGATTGACCATCAAAGCCTCAAGTACTTTCTAGAAAAACGCATTTCCTCCCAGGAGCAACAAGGGTGACTAAGCTCTTTGGATATGATTATGAGATCATTTACAAGAAGGGAAAAGACAATGTAGTGGCAGATGCACTGTCTTGAAAATATGAAGAAGAAGGATCCATTTTTTCTCTTTCTTTCATTGTACCAGATTAGCTCCAAGCTATGCGCCAGGAATGGCTTCAAGATCCCAAAAGTTCACATCTGATCCAGCAATTGCAGACCAAGGCTCTAGCTCCCCCAGGGTACTCCTGGATTTAGGATGAGCTTTGCTACAAAGGTCGCTTGTATTTAAGTAAGAAATCAAATCTTAAATCCATGGTACTTTCTGAGCTTCATGATACACCCACAGTGGGGCACTCAGGGTTCACCAAAACATATGACAAGGTCAAACATTCTTTTTTCTTGGATGGTATGAAATAGGACATTCGTAATTTTGTTGCTGAATGTGAGGTGTGTCAATGCAACAAGGGAGAAATAGTCAAATCTCCAGGCACACCACAACCGCTTCCGATTCCACCTGTTATTTGGAAGGATATCTCTATGGAATTTATTACTGTCTTACCCAAATCAGGGAATAAATCAGTCATAATGGTGGTTGTGGATCGCCTTTCCAAGTATGCTCATTTCTGCACTCTTACACACCCATTTATTGCATCCATGGTGGCTCAAATTTTCATGGACTAGGTTTTCAAGCTTCATGGCATTCCGCGCTCTATTGTTTCTGATCATGACCCAACTTTCACAAGAAATTTTTGGCAAGAACTGTTTAAGCTACAAGGCACCCAATTGCATCTCAGCTCATCTTATCATCCCTAGAATAATGGTCAAACAGAAGTTGTCTACAAGTGTTTGGAAACATATCTGAGGTGTTTTGCCTCTAAAAAACAACATCAGTGGGCTCAGTGGTTACCCCTAGCCGAATGGTGGTATACCACTTCCTACCATATAGCTACTTTCATGACTCCTTTTGAAGCAGTATATGGACATAAGCGACCTTCAGTTCTCTCATACTTACCAAGTAACTCAAAGGTCCAGGCGGTTGACCAAACACTTACAATTTGAGAGGATATTCTTCATACCCTTAAAGAGAACTTGGTCATGGCACAGAATATCATGAAGCAACAAGAAGATCAAGGTCACTCTGAACGTCAATTTGTAGAAGGGGATCAAGTGTTTATGCGACTGCAACCATATAAGAAAACTTCCCTCAAGGCCGATCATTGTCAGAAGCTAGCGCCTAAATTTTATGGTCCTTATATAGTTCTCAAGCATGTGGGACAAGTCACATATCAGTTATCTCTACCCATTTAGTCGAAGCTACATCCTGTTTTTCATGTTTCATGCTTAAAAAAGGTGATTGGAACCAGGTGCTAAATTCAAACCAACCTTCCAGACTTAGCTGAAGAAGGTTCCATTTGGCTACAGCTAGAAGAATTTTTGGACCAGCGTGAGCATCGCCTGCGTTAGAGAATCATCAAGGAAGTGCTCATCCAGTGGAAAGATACGACTCCAACAGATGCCACTTGGGAACCAACTACCATTCTGCAGTAGTTTCCACATCTCAAGCCTTGAGGAAAAGGTTGTTTTTAAGGGGGAGGACATGTTAGGGTCCTAACCCACACATAGGTAGATCAATATATTCAGATGTAATAAAGGTCAATATTAATAAGGCCTTTCAATAAAATAGAATAAGGCAGATGTAAGAAGACCTAATAGAATCTTCTTCTTCTAGAAGGATCTTCCTCTAGATGCTTCTCTTGATTGACATATTTAGTATAAATAAGGGTCGAGGGTATGAAAACCCTAGATTGGAGATTATTATAACAGAGTGCTGCTCGACTGGAGGTTTCCCCCTCGAAGAGGCCTGTGAACATTTCTTTCTTAATCAAAGTGTTATTTCTGTTGTTGTTCTTATATCATTTCTGTGTTATTGTGGATATTATGTTGGTTATATAATTGTTATTTTGCCATTTCTAGCATTTTATTTTTGTTCTACGTATTTATTATATCTGGTATCTTGCAAGTATCCACCTAGAACATGTGTAGGGCTTCAAACATCCACAGAAGTGTAGAACCCACAATTACAAAGAAGTATATAAGAACGAGTTGAACTAAAAATGGACAAGAGGAGCCAGTTGGAATAGGTGGGTGGCCACCAATATCCACCTAGATCAATCCTCCCTCTTAGAAAGAAATGGTCTCCATTGCGTTGAGTTCCCCTATCAGGTGAAGAAACTTCTCCTAGATTTGGCCCTAGGTAAGCCACCTGCCTTGGTGTAGGAGATGCTCGACCTTGACAAACCGATAAGGATGGATCCTCTGCTAGCGAGTTCCCTTGACCCGTGTGTCCACTATCTGATCAGTGGATTCTTGTTCCATGCAGTCAGGCTTGATCTCTTTTGGTGTCAGATGTTCTACGATTTCTAAGGTGTCCAATAATGGTGGAAAATATGGCTGAAGGAGGTCCACATTGAAAACTAGGTGTAGGCCAAAGAAGGGTGGAGTGTTGAGCTCAAAATAATTGCTATCCATATCCTTGGTGATAGTGTAAGGCCCATAGAAAAGTAGGTGGAGCTTCCGATGGGGCCCTTTGAGACACTCCTTCTACAAATGTAACCAGACATTTCTGCCAACGTGAAACTAGTGTGATACCCTGTGTTGATCATGACACTTCTTGTACTTAGCATTGGATTTCTGCAAAATCTCTTAGACTTCTTGGCGGATGTGCTGAATCCTCTCAATGAATTTGGTGGCTTTGTCGGTCTAAGAATGAACATGGGAAGAGTATGTATGTGTAGTGCAAAGAGGTAGTGCAACATCAATGGGAATCAAGGGTTGGAATCCCCACCCCACCTGAAATGGGCTATGGTCGATGGAGCAATGGATAGCACTCTTATAATTGTGTTGAACATAGGGGAGGCTCTCATCACATGTACGTGGATTATTAGAGTTGTACATGCATGGGATGTGCACAATCATCTGATTGAATACCTCTGTTTGGTCCACTCTTTGGATGTGGAAAGCATTGGATTTAGTGATATTGGTGTCCAACATTGACTAGAGACTCGACCAAAATGTGCTAAGGAACCTATCGTCCCAGATGGAGATGATGGTATGTGGTATCCCAGAATGGACCCACACTCATTTGAAGAAGAGCTTGGGAGTACTTTCCACTGTGATATTCTTCTTGCAGGCTGTGAGGATGGCCATCTTCAAAAACCAATCAATGACCACAAATATGCAGTCATTTCCTTGCTTGGTGGATGGAAGGCCAGACATGTAATCCATTCAGGTGGATTCACAAGGCTTCTCGAGAGTAGGAAGATGGGTGTATAAGCCTTGCTTCTTGATGGTTGGTTTGGAAATGGCACAAGCAATGCAAGATCGTATATACTTGCTAACGTCTTGTCGAAGTTTTGGCCAATAAAAATGTTTCTGAAGAATGGCCACGATTTTCTCCATGCCAAAATGTCCTGGCATCCAACTGTAGTGAGATTCCCAAATCATATGTTCACGCTTTCTTGTAGGAGCATAGAGATGTCCTATATGGCATAATATTCTATCCTAAATGCGAAAATCAGTGATAGTCACACATGTACCCAAGACCTGATAGGTGGTGGCCAAGTCCGGATCTTGATAATAAAGTTCGGGGCACTCAGATGCCTCATGTCCACAAGAATGGAGCATAGTGGGGAGTGTAGCCATGAGAGGTCGACTGAGGAAATCAACGACATGATTTAAGATCCATGTCTTATACTCTAAGTTGGGATGGAACTACTGTAGGTAGGTGGACCACTTCTGATGGAGGTCATTCTGCAATTTTCCCTATGTCTGTATGAATTACAAAGGCTTGTGATCAGTGTGGATGATTGTATCCTTTCCTGGAATGTAATGTTTCCATTTATGACAAGCTTGTACAATGGAATACATTTTATTGTCATAGGTGGGGTATTTCCAGACAATATATAAGAGTGTCTCACTATGGTATGCCACTAGATGACTCTGCTGAGTGAGAATTGCACCTACAACATATTCATATGCATCAGTCTCAATCTCAAATGGTTGTTGTAGATTGAGAAAGGAGAGTACTAGAGTTGAGCACAAGGAATGCTTTAGATCATTGAATTCTCTTTGTTTTTCCTTCCCCCTCATGAAATTTTCCCTACCACCTCCCTTGGTCACCTTTTCGAGGGCCCATGCAATATGGTAGAATCCCAACATGAACCATCGGTAGAAGTTGGCAAGTCCCAAGAAGCTTCGAAGCTCAATTAGTGTGGTCGAGGCTGGCTAGTCACATATGACTTGGATCTTATTTGGATCAACATGTACCCCATGCTCATCAACAATGTAGCCCAAGTATTGGACCCTATTCATGCCAAAAGATCATTTTTTTAGGTTGGCATACAGCTTGTGTCGCTGCAGAGTGCTTAGAACCTATTGAGTATGCCACATGTGCTCCTCCCAAGTTCTGTTGAAGATGACGATGTCATCCAAATATACCACCACAAAAGAGTTAGTGAAGGGTCTTAGTACATCATCCAACAACCTCATGAAAGTGGTTGGTGCATTTGTTAAGCCAAATAGCATGACCTGTCATTCGAAGATACCTTCTTTAGATTTGAAGGTTGTCTTCCATACATCAGTTGGTTCGTTGGGAATCTGGTGGTAGCCAAAATTGAAGTCAATCTTGTTGAAGAACTTTTTCCCCTTGAGTTGGTCAATAAGGTCATCAATCCTAGGAATTGGGTATCGGTTCTTGACTGTGATTTTGTTTAAGGATATGTAATCAATGCAGAGTCACCAAGTCCCATCCTTCTTCTGGACCAGTACAATCAGGATTTTGCAAGGGGAGGAACTGGGTCTAATTTTCCCCTTTTGAATAGGATCTTGGATATGAACCTGATTTCATCATTTTCAAATAGTGAGCGATGATAGATTGGTCCATTAGGTAGAGGTGAACTGGGGGTCAGATCAATTGGATGCTTGACTTGGTAGTGCATCGGTACCACAGTGGGTGAGGAAAAGATGTCTCTATATTCTTCCATGATATTTTCCACTTGCTTCTATTGCAAAGAGAGGCTTTGTGTAGAGGCAACGAATGTGGCGATGATCTTCTACTTACTATGAGTGTAGATCAAAAATAAGACAAACTTCTCGATACATGAAATGACCTTACTACATTTCTTAGCAGAGATTAAAGAAATAGGGGTAGGCGACACTACCTCTAGTATCCTGTACAATTTTCTACCCAAACTAATAATAACACTGCGGGGTCTAGACTCATACACAACATGACGCTTCCACAAATATGGTTTTCCTAAAATAACATCAGAAACTTCAAGGGGATAAATATCACACAATACCTCATCTTTGAAAGGCTTGATGTCGTCGGGTAGATGACACAGTTGGATAACAAAAATATCTCTTCCTTGGAAAAGCCAGCCGGAAGTGTATGGTTGTGGGTGTAGTGTCATTGGAAAGTCTAGCTACTTGATGACCTTTGTTGAAATTAGGTTATTCTGACTACCTCTATCAACAATGAAATGAGGCAGATCCCCCTTTACCTGAATTTGTGAGTGAAAGAGGCATTCCCGTTTCTCTGGTTCTTCTAGTTAGCTTGGTTGGACTTTGGTGGTAGTGACAGCGGCACTGGGTTTAGCATCAATAATATGCTTCTCTCCTTCAGGATTTGATTCAGAATCAAAATTGGCCACTGACTCGGAAGCCTTCATATCGACCACGAGTGACTTCTTGGAGCAACATTGTTCAATGTTGTGCCAAGGGATTTTATGGTACTCACACCATTTTCCTATTTCCTTCTTCATCTTTTCATTGCCCTTCTTTTGTTGTGGATTGGATTGGTTTTCCTGAGAGTGGCCCTCTTTTCTCTATCTCTTACTCTGCAGGTTGGGGATGCATGATATACGTCGCTGATGAAGTCTTCCATATAATCGAACGATCCTAAATCTCTTCTTATTTTTGGAGCCGCGAAATGGTTAAAGAGCTAAGTTGCTAGAGTCTTCTTCGAAGCTTTGCACTTTGGGTGTTTCAACAAATCATAACTTTAAAAATCCCGAAACCTGAATATATCCATTATCAATTTTTCGCCAACTTTTGAAATACATGTTTCATGGTAAACATGTACGTTTTAAATCTTCCCTGAGTCAACACATGGCACCTTTATCTGAGCTTTTAATCTAAAGATTCACATGATTCTAATTAACACTTAGCACCCACCAGCCTCGACACATCATCTAAAATGATGTCATCTTCAACACATCACTACAGGTAATAGCCTTTCAAGAATATAATAAGGAACTATCCTTCAAATCCACGAAGCGGTAAAATCCTGAAATATCAAATCTTAATTAATTAAGTTAATATCGATTAAAGATGGTTAATAACTTCGTACTTCAGAAGTTCAGACATTTATCATCCCTCACATATTGAAATATTCAAAGTTTGAACTTCTGAAACATTTAAAAATTTAAAGGGGTTAATTAAAACTAAAAACAATTATCCGATAATTAATCATTTCA
The DNA here is from genome assembly GCA_032191745.1 of Picea mariana. Taxonomy (NCBI): domain Eukaryota; kingdom Viridiplantae; phylum Streptophyta; class Pinopsida; order Pinales; family Pinaceae; genus Picea; species Picea mariana. The sequence continues at coordinate 22,189 of JASDQU010739269.1, read as the reverse complement.
CGGTTTCGGGTTTCAGGGATTCTATCTCAAGCTACTCATTAAAATCTCGAAGCCCAAATACCCAAAAACGTTTAAAGTTAAACATGATTAATTAATATCTTAAACAATATTATCTCATAATTAATTTCTCATGAGTTCGCTATTTGGGAATTTTCAAACCTGTTTCATCCAAGTTCCCGATCACGAAGCACCAATATTTAGGGCATTAATCACAAATCAATGGCAATGATTTCAATATAGATTGCAGATCGCTGCCTAGATTTCCTCATTAAGGTAAATTAATTTTTCTTCTGTAAAGGTACTCATAAATCAATATGCTTAAGGTGAATAAAAATATTGGATTTTGAATTATATTTTCATTCTCGCAAAATAAAAATTTTTAAGCCAGTTGCATAAGCTCACACATTATCCTGTAGTAGGTAACACAGTTCTGATTTCATTAATATCATGGTACCACGAAAAATGGATAAAGAAGATGGTGAGAGCATAAATTTGAACACATATGTTCTCTCAAACACTTCACTGAGAGCCATAGATACCGTGAAATACTAAACACAGGTGTTTGATATTACACAACACGAGTTGATAAATTGCCTAGAGGATTCAGGCGACGAAGTAACCGAAACCCATGCGACTAAACTCAGGGATATAGATGATTCAGATATACACAATATGGTTGTGTGGTCGAGGCTCATGTTGTATAACAACATGATAGGTTGGGCCCTAGAGAACGTCAACATTTCAACTAGGAGCATTTGCAATTCACAAAAGGTTGTTGTTGGGTCTTTTCCACTGGAGCATATACAAGTAATGTATAAGTTATCCCCAATTTTTAAATACAGTTACAATGTTGAATTCATAATGGATTTTGACCAACAACAATGTACACAGTATGGGAAAAAATACCCTGATTTAATCAAGGACTGGTGGGGGCATACTGAGAAATTCAGAGCCGACACTCACATCATATATGTCATAGCATCATTAGATGGCCATATGATTAATGTGGCTATGTTTTTATGTAGGATATTCAGGAAAAAGGACACCTCTCATTTTCTGCTGGCATGGGTACCAATTATGCATGAAGTGGTTGAGGGATATTATTTCAACTAAGCCACGATGTTATCAAGCAACCTGGGCAAAGAAATCACAAGGTACCAATTGGAAAATTCCAAAGGGAAACTTTCTCCTTTCTACATGTCAGCATAGATCATGGATGCCCTTTTGTTTATCACTCCTTTCCCTCTGATGAGCTAGAGTTGGAACCCAACCAACGCCAAGCCTATCCATTTATATCACTCCAAGTTGTTGGACAACAAAGCCAGATATTTCTTCTATGAAATCTGTCATTATGTAGTGGTGTCAATTCATATCACCCTATACGGTTTCCCACCTCCCATAATTTCAGACAAAATCATGGATAACCTGGGAAAAATAGAAAACTGGTATATTGAGGAAAAATTTTCCTATATCAAGGTTTTTGGGTGCGTGGTTCCCCCCCAGGCTCTCCCAAAATTTTAACAAGATCGTTTGGTGTGCCAAGAGGTTGCGACTCTAGAAGACATCAAGTTAGTTTATATTGAGTTTAAGAGGCACGATCCCCATAAGATTGTGGAAGCTCACCTGGATCAATACAATTTAAGGAAGTATGTGCATGAGATTTCCCCTCAGGATGAAGTATTCAGGGGAGTTAGGTCATATGAGGAAGTATTGAGTAGAGTCTGTTACACATCCAAATCACTCAATAGGATAAGTGTCGCATAGGCCTCTCACTTGTCGCAAGTGTCACAACTCCTGTACATTGTTGAGTCATGTTACCTCAATGACGACACTACAGAGACGCTTGAAACATCTCATTCACTCAGTTTGAAGGAAGGAAACCGGTCTACTGAAGTCAAACATCTCTTAACACCTTAGAAGGCTTCATAATCAAGGGTTTGGAAGGGGAACGCTCCTCTAACAATACCTGAGGAGCACTGGCACCCCTCCACCATGGCTGAGAAGCATTATAGCGCTCTTCCACCCCTTTGCAGGAGCGCTGCCCAACTTAGGAGCACTGGCGCTTCTCTGGACCTTTCTGGGAGCGTTATAGCACTCTGTGACCCTTCTGAAGGAGCGCTCCCTATTCTGGGTGAATAGTTAGCCCGGTGAGAAAGATAAGGGGAGAATCATTCGAGTTTGGGGAGTAGTTGAGCTCGAATTCTTGGTTCTGTCAAAATATCTCTAGACCAAGGGGGAGATCTCCAACTGGTTCTAAACATAACTCAAGTGGTTAAGCCCTTCCCAACCTATATAAGAAAGCTCTATGGTGAGGAGAAAGGAGGAAGGAATTACATATGTGAAACTTATGATCTTGGAGGAAACTTGCAGCCAGCTAGAGAAGAGTGATCAGTGTGGCTGCTGCCATCCAGGTTGTGGATCATTCAGGCAAGGGTTAGATGAAGAGGACTTGACGAAGATGTCGCATTCGCATCTACGATTGTAAGTACTGCTGTCGTTATTCTCATTAATATGACAAGATTGGCCTGTTTCTTTCTAGTTTGTGTCTAATGTTGTCTAATGTTACATAAACTTATCATTTAATGGTATATCTGTTTTCAAGCTAATGTCAGTAGAGTAGGAAGTGGTCGTATCTTGTTTTGTCCATAGCCCTCAACGGGGAGCAAAATATTGGAGCGCAACTCGGAACGTGTAGGGACAAACGTCGATTAAAAGGTACTTCTATCATCCCTCCTTCTCATGCATTAGGCTTAGATAGATTCGAAAGAAATTCAGTGTCCATGATAAGCACTTTTCCATCTAGGGTTAAGGTCAAGCCTTAGAGGTCGATCTACTTGTCCGCAGGCAGATTTTCCTACAACAGAAACTGGAGACTCCACTGGGGAGATAGCCTTGAATCAAAGCCCCTTGTTTTGATTTTTCTCCTCATTGACCTTGTTCTGCCCCTTGATTGTTTAAGACCTGGTTTACCCCTCTTTGATTAGTTTTATGAGCTAATTGGTTCCTCACCTTGTCACATTCAGCATTTTTGTCGAGTTCAAATCTCATTTTTTGAAAATTTTTGACATTTCTGGGACTTTTGGACCCTGGCGCCCCTGACCTTGTGTCACCAGAGTGCCAGCGCTTCTTGTAGCCCTACACAGAGCGCTATAACGCTCTTTTCCCTTGGCAACAGAGCGCCAGCCTCCTTTTGGCCAAAAAACCCCTCAGAACTACCTTGGTTAGGGTTTGCCTCTCTCTTTATTGCTGAGTGATTTAGTGAGTCACTTGTCCTTCCTTTTTAGCTTTGACATCAGTCTTGATTGAAGAACAAACACCTTTTTGGGTTGCATCTTGTAGCCTTTCTTCACCTATTTTGCTGAGTTTTCTGTTGAGTAAAGCTTGAGATCTTTGTATTGCTTTCCTTTTCTCTTCAGTAGCATACAACCCTGGTGAAGGTCATCCAAGGCTTACAGCCCCTTTTTATTTTGATTTCAGTCAAAATCATTGTTCTTCAGCTCTTGCTTTTGGGTGTGAAGTTTGCCTTTTTTTCTTTGATTGATTCTTTTCTTTCGTTTTTTCGTTTTGATTGCTACGAAGGGTGTATTGTTTGCGTGACCTTTGTTTATGCTAGTTTGGTTTCCAGTCATACCAAGAAGATAATTAGCAAAGATAAGCATTGTGATTGTGTTGATCATCATCCATACGTAAACAACAAAGATATCTTAGTGATTGATTGAACATATTAGAAAGCATTCGAAAGTTTTGCATTACATTAGGATTTGATTGAGAGAAAGAAAAAGATTGTTTGGGAGCATTCCGTAGTTGTGCTTGTTAGTGAAAGAACTTTCTCTCTCTCCCTTAGCTAGATGTTCATCGAAAGGAAATGATTGCTTATCATGCTTGATGCACTCTTTGGGTCAGAGTCTCAATTCCATTGGTTTCACTTCCATGCACCTCTTTGCGTAAAGAACAGCCGCTAAAATCAACGCTAATTAAAATTCACCTAGAACATTTTCTTTGCTAGAATCCTCCACCAACAGTAGTATAGGTGTAGTACTTTGGATTAGGCTGTGAGCATAACTCTCCAAAGTTGTCAAAACAAACATTAGCATCCTGAGATAGGGAGAGAAAATCCAGTTGTCGCATAAGTCTGCCTGGGACCCCCCTCTCACACAGGGGTTACGCACGAGGTTGCATTCAGGAGAGCTACGGGGACTACCCTCTGTGGTTTAACTGAGTGTGGTGGTATGATCATATTATGGGGATCACTTTGAGGTAAATCCACAATTACTACGTGGAAGACTCTTAGCTGGTTTCGGGCTTGATACCCTGCCCTTACATTCGGATCGAACTGTCGACTGTTCCCGCCCAGGGGCTGACTGCGAATTGGTAACCTTAGTGGCCTTTATATTTAGGTACTTACACAAGGTGACGGTGACAGGTAGTATAACTGTACCTGGAATAGACATTGGTCAAACTCACTCGGGCTCCTTGGAAGGTAAATCCACAATTACTGTGTGGAAGCCTTAGAGAGTAAATCCACAATTACTGCGTGGAAGCTTTCACCAGGGTGCAAGTCCGTTAAGAAGGTCGCCATTGTAACTGTTCCACCCTGGCCCCACCCCTCCTAGACTTGGTCATGCGACATTGGATTTCATCACCAACTAGTACGATCATCGAAAGAAGGCCCTGTTTGCTTGGTTGTGATTCTTAGATTTTTTAGCGTGTGCTGTGTCTTTTTTCTAGTTGGCCATAGATCTCTTTCGTAGACTCTTTTATTCTGCCAACATTGATTCCCCGCGACGCTCGCGGAGGCTACAGGGACTTCCTCCAGGAAATATGGAAGGAGACATCCCTCGTTCTACGGAACAATCTCCCCAACAGGGCGAGGTTCAAAACATTGCAATCTCTCAGGGAGAAGTTCCCGTCCCTTTAGAGAATTTTAGAATCGTCTCGGAATCCCCGGAAGCTTATCGCATTCTGGAAGGATATGAACGACAAATCCTCCACTTGAATTCTGTCGGAGAATTTGTTGTCATAAACTCTTCTACCGCTCCAGCCGGATCTCCTCATAACCCTCTACCCGATGACCCTTTTTGGACTGAGAATATTGTCCGAAGTCCACCACGCTTGGTGCAAGACCCTCATGGAATGGGAGGAGGTGCTGATACGTCTTCCTCCTACACTGTACCCCCAAATCACTTTATCGGTACTACCACTATTACAGCCACACCAACCGTCGCTCTGAACACACCATCCATTGGTCCAAGAACTACTATTCCTCTTCAGACAGCCCAGTTCGACAATAATCCCTCACATCCCGACCATTCCTGCCGGCAATCCGGTGGTCACCCAAGCTCCGATTGGCACACTTGTAACCCCAAGGCCAAATCTCCCTTTTGGATTTAGGGCACTAAACGCATCTGCCACTAGTACTGCCCAAACCACTGCTCAAATCATGTCGGGAAGTTCCATACCTATCCAACAACCCAAAGGGACTGTTCTTGGTGGCCCTAACCCAATCGGCAACACTGGTCAACTTTTCACGACTGGCCCTCAAATCCCGGGAACTCTGCCTCAAACTGGGGGGTACCCTCCCACCGGAGGGAAAATCCCATTCGTGGGGCACCCTCATGTTGGGGGGCAACCTCAAGCTGGAGTCCACCACCAACCACAAGAACAGACTGTGTCTGTGGCACCTAACCCGTGGAGCATCCCTTTTCAAGGCAATCCACATGCCTCCACAGGACCAACTGTGCCTGCCACATCTAACCCATGGAACAATCCTTTCCAAGGAAATCCACACTTTCCGGCAGGACAAAATTCGCAGGCTCCGCAACAACCTCCTTATGGACAAATGCCCAACCCAACCCTCAACCCTCAAAACCCATCCGGTTATCCTCCGCTCACACAAGCTTCTCAAAACACTTCAAATCCTTTGTACCTTGGCCAAAACCAACCTCATATGAGAGGGCCCACGAGTTATAATTATCCACATAACCCAGTACTGGGCCCCACTGGTGTGCCTCTACCACACCAGCATTACCCACAGGTTAATCGACAACTACCTTTTCTAGCCACCCTGGACCTTCCAGATTTATCTCGGTTAACGAGTGATCCCATTCATCATTCACCCGGTTGGCCAACTATTCCAGCAAAACTTCCTTCTGATATCCCAAAATTCGACGGAAAATCCGGAGAAGACCCAAACAACCACGTAATGACCTTTCATTTGTGGTGTTCATCAAACTCCCTCATGGACGATTCGATTTGTTTACATCTTTTCCAACGGACACTTACGGGTTCCGCAGCCAAATGGTATATTGAATTACCACGCGCATCTTTCTACGATTTCAACTCCCTCGCCATGTCCTTCCTCACACACTTCCAATTGCCCATCCGATACAAAATGGGTACTGAACTATTAACCTCCCTTCGTCAGACAACTTCCATCCACATCTCCGATCATATCCACGAATGGAGAAGACGACGAAGGCTAATTAAAGCGGTCATTCCTGACCAATTGTTAGCGGAATGGTTCACAAAATCATTGCTACCCCAGATCGCTCATGATGTCGCCATGGGTGTCATTGTCACTGAAGAAGAAGCCATCGCTTGAGCTCAGTACCTAGACTTAGTCTATTCACAATTCGGTACTCTGTATGAGTTGATACCGAATGCCACCCGTCCCAGTAACGATCCATCCAAACCATCGACCGCTTCGCATGCGGATGGAGTTATTGGCTCCGTCAAATCTCAATCTACCACTCAGCCTACTGGAACACTCCCGTGGCCCGCTGCCACAACCACCCCTAGTTCGGCTACACCCTCTTCTACCCCCCCACAAACTCAAGTCTCTGATGTGAACGTGGTCCAATCAACCTCGTCACAACAACCCGGAGGCAAGAAGAAAATGAGGAACAAAACAAAGAAGAACAATAACAACGAACCACCCAAGACCCAACCACAAGCCCCTGCTGCCGGAAAACGACCACAACAAAAACTGAAATTCCCATGTCTCATTTGCGGTGACGATCACTACACTTGAGATGCCCACATCGCGATGAAGTGGCTAAACTTTTAAAAGGAAATCCACAACCCGCTGTGCTCACTCAGCCTTTTCCACAGCAACAATCCTTGGTTGCGCAAACCCCCACGCCCAGGGGCAGTTCCAACCAACCCCATGATGAAACATCGACCAGCGCACACATTTACATGTTCAATGGGGTAAATCTCACCACTCGTTCTACGACATACGACACACCAGTTAAACCCGATAAGTCGAAGACCACTAAC
>JASDQU010739268.1:289600-304293 GCA_032191745.1 Picea mariana | reverse complement strand
AGAGCAAAATCCTTTTCTTCAAACAAAGTGCCTCCAAGATGACACATAAGAAAAACATAAATAAAATATGTCACAAATGAAATTGAATAGAGGGGTAATCAAAGAAAGAAATTATAAGTTAATTTAGTTGGGCTTGCTGAAATACAACCAAAACAAAGTCCAAACTGAGAGACGAAATTAACACCGCCAAAGGGAAGCTAAGAGATGGGCCATGTGGAGTAGAGTCTAAAAATAGCCTTGGGAAAACCTTCACTGAATTAGAGTTAGAAGAAAGAGAGGAGGCACTCTAAATCCATTGTTTAACTTTCCAAATACTTTCTCGATCTCTTCCTCCAATTCCACCTAACATCATTGGGGTCATTGTTGTCGCCTCCATTCTCAACCCTCTTTCTATTCTAGTGGCATCCATTCTAAAAACCCGCAAAAATAAACAAACATAGATATATATACACATTCCCTTCCATTACCCCAATGTGCATGTGTATCTTTATAACTGATTTAATTGTTGGATCTTCTCAAGGCTTCTTTGGTTCCCTATGAGCATTTCTTTTTTTATTAGAGTTCCAAGAGTTGAGCAAGATGTTTGTCTTATTTATATATAATTATGTTGTTTGAAATTCTCTCTTGGATCTTTCAATTTTTTAAAGGGAAAGTAGACTCACAATGGTGGAAGTTCAAGCAAGTCAATCACACTATTTGCAGCATGTGGAGGATTCCTAGTAGCAGACGCAAATCATTTTCAAGTGCAAACATCATTGAGATATATCAAGGGAGTAGGTGGTGTTAGTAACATTTCTTGTCCAGGGCACAAGAGTATTCAAGTTTGCAAGTCGCAGGAGAAGCGCCCCAGCGCAGCACGGGAGAATCCCTTTTCCAGTTACGAGTCAAGCAAGCGGGTGAAAGGTTGGTTGTCAGCAGCCGAGATTCACCAACAAAGAAAATCGACAGTCATCGAGTTTTCGGGGCTGTCAAGTTGCCCGGGATTTAGCATGAAGGGTAGCGCCCATAGTTCAGGGCAAGTCTGGGTCGTCCGATCCAATTGGGACAGGTGGCGGCTAGTTGACATATCGGGGATCAGTGTTTCGGGAGACATGGAGCCTCCCATTCTTTACAGCTGAAATCGTCGATTGGAGAAACGCCAAAAACACCTTTGGAGCCGAGCCCACGCTCTTAGCACCAGGTCACATCAAGCGAGCCTGTAAATGGGGGTATCCCCCTTTATAATAACGAATACTATCTGGGCCGTTCATCTGAAGGACGCGCGGCGCACATCCGTGTCACGTCGACATTCGGGAGTTCGAGGCGTAAGCGCTCCTCGTCATTTCACTTCTCGAAACCTCGAATCCCGAAAAGGCGAAAGCGCCCAGAATTAGGCCCATGGTTGTGGCGCTTGGTCATAGAGGAGTAGGCCTAAAGGAGGGGCGCTAATGTTTATCATTTGACAAGACGGGCCCCAAAGCACCGAGAGTGATCTTAGCCGTTCATCCTGGAGGAACGCGTGGTGCGCGATTAGGTTCTCTGCCTTTTCGCCCATCGCGACTTCGAAGCATAAGGAACAGCTCTATCACATCCCCGAAGCGCGAAGCATCGAAGGCGTCTCGGACCCGGGCCCGCAGTATTGCTGAATCAATTCAGAACCATCAGATCAGCGGGGGGATTCGTGGTGACCGCTAGGCCTTCCCGGCATTTTGCCCATCGCGATTCTGAAGAGAGAAGACCTGCTCCTTCCTATCCACGAACCCCGAAACGCCGAAAGCACCTTTGAAGGTAGGCGTAGGGTCACGGCCCGTGGTCACTCGAGAAAGTAGAAAGGGTTGTACAAAAGGGAGGCCAAAAGTGCCGAATTGAGTTTTAAAGGGGGGGCACTGTGTTCTCCAGACACCGATTCGATGTGATCTAAATCCCGATACCTGCTGAGAATGAATGAAGAACAAAGAGGGTGGTTGAAACCTTGCCTCACTCATTAATTGCAAAGTATGGATGTTCCGGCTGAAAGTCTACCCGAGAAGGTCCTCTGTACTGGTTATTTTCATGGAAGCCACGCCGAGTCCTCGACTCGCCAAGGAGGTCTGCACACGCTAGCTCGACTCTTAATGGCTCAGCTACTTCCCTGGCAGGAGCCATGCGCAGTTAAGGTGGCGTTTGACAAAGAATAGCTGTCCGAATTTGACCGAGGGGACACCAAGTCTTGGGTGCACGATCGGCCAGAGTCTGCATGCATAGACTGTCAGACGACATGCACACACAATGTTTTTAATGCAGCGTCTTGTTTTTGCTACGGTGGTTGTTTTTTAGTATATGTAGGCATTTTCTCCATTTTTGGAAGGATCGATGGTTGAGCAAGGCTCTCGATTGTAAAAACTTTAATGAAGCACTGGTTATTATGGTTGTGTATTAACATCTAAGACTTCTTGCCTTATGAATGTCAACTTCTTTCCATGTCTTTGTTCATATTGTATTAGAATAACTCGAAATTGGAAGATCCGGTCGAGTTGTGACTATTATAGGATGATGTAGGTTGGATCATTGTAATAATCGCATTGTTTCTAATCGGTCTCTGTGTTTTTCTTATTGCTGAATGATTTGGAATTGGAGGATCCAGTCAAGTCACCCCTTCAGTTACCTGAAACTCTGAACCAAGAGGATCTTTCATTTAGATTTTTTCTTCTGCAAGCTACTGAAAGGCTTGTTTCCTGAGGTAGTTTGCTCACTCCTCTCACTAAGTCTTCCACCTGCCCATTTTACGATCAATTCACTGACTGAAGTTGGATCAAGACCTCCTTTGTTCCTTACATACCAAACCCAGTCCCTGAATTAGAGTGATATCTTCCCGAGTCACTACCCATTTGATCACCCATTAAAATTTATCGTGACATAAAAATGATGGGCGTTGGGCTCTTCTCCTGCCAGCAATCCAGTAGTGACTTCTGACGTTAACATTTCTGGCACCGTTGCCAGGGACGAAGTTGAAGATTTTCCCTGGGCAGAATGACATTGAGCCTCTGATTCTGAAAGTGCATCAGACATCAGATCCCTTCAATATTGCTAATGTGCACCTGGCGACTCCACTGTGGCGACTCCAAGGTTTTCACATCACTGTTTCAGTTATGGCTACTGTTAGCACACCTGAAAGCTGACCCAAAGGAGCTTTCTCGAGAAGGTTTTAGCAGCTGCTTTCTCAGCCTGAGAAGCTTCCTGGGGTAACAACAACGTTAGGATCTGGCCTTTGATGGTGAACAAGGATTAGACACATTCGAAGCTGTGCATCTTTCACCTGGAGACTCCATGATTCAAGGATCGATTGGTGACTCCATTGGTTCGATATGGAGAAAATCCTTGCTTGCAGGTTTTCTCCTTTTAATTTTTCTGCTATTACTGGTTTTCCTAATGTTGTCCCCTCTCCGAATGAATGGGGCGATTATTTTCCCATATTTGGAAAGCATGAAGACGACAACCCTGCTCAGCACCTCAGTGAGTTTCATGAAATCATGCGTTAGTGGGAGATACATCATGAGGATGTATTATTGAAAATGTTCATGTTCTCGTTAGCAAGGGATGCACATAAATGGTATCATTCTTTACCCCCTGCTAGCATTTCTTCTCTTGGAGTTTAATGCAGCTTTTGTCACCTATTACCAAGAGTTGTATCCCTCTGTGTTAGTTTGTCATAACTGTAGTGAGGGATACCACAACTCTATACCGGATGAAGTTGTTTCAGACGTAGGCTGTGAGGATGATCCTGATGACTTGGATTAGAGCTCCGTCCTTTCTCCTCCCCATTCATCTGCAGCAGGGGGGTTATGAGAGTGATGAAGTTCCCAGGGAGGAGGATGGCGCTCTGAGTGAACTAGTGGTGCAGGCAATATTCCCCACTCCCCAGTGTGCAAAATTGGAATCTGAAGGCAGCAGAAGGGATTTTCCAGTCTTCGAGGCAGATGATCTAAGCAACTCTTTTGAAGAGATTATTGAAGATTTTTTGGATGCGTTAGCATCTGCCCCCAATGAGCCTGTTGTCTCAGATTTCTTCCTTCATGATATTTCCCATGATGTATTTACATTTGGGATTGAAGAGAAGGATCGAGAGAACGTTCCCTTTTCACAAGATGGGATAGTGCACAAAGAGGAGGAGGAACCAGAGGAGCAGCTGAGCGCGCAGTTCTTTTTCTATCCAGAGCCAGTCAGCGAGCAGCCACCACCCGAGATCAGTGATCCTATGACAGTTGTCCACTCACCTGTGCTTGTTAGGGATATTCAGCCACATGAGAACAACTGTGTAGCAGAGGAGGCTGCCTGTCGCCAATTTTCTGAAATTTGCCACTCATTCTATGATTTTGTCAGCGAGTACATGGAGTGGCATTTCCCCTATGCCTTGAAGCCGCCCTATTTCATCTCAACTCCAGCCTGTAAGGAGGAGTTGAAGAGTGTAACCATTCTGTTGTCACGGTTACACCATCTGCTGATGATCATTGATAGAAGGAAGGAGCTTCTATCCAGGAAGCTGCTTGAATGGCTATGGTGGAAATATGCTTTCACCTAGCCCCATGTAAAGTGTTTTATTAATTTAGGATTGTATATAAATAAGCTCATTTGAGCATGTATCTTTATTTTGTTGCTTTTATTTTTCGGCTTGTATTTTCAGCAGTGGGATGTTTTGAGCCTGACTCCATAGCCCAACAGCAAGGCACTGAAAATGCAAAATGAGTCCTTAGAGCATCACAGGGACGACTCTATCCCCCATGGAGCCTAATGTTAGTAACATTTCTTGTTTGGGGAACAAGAGTATTCAAGTCTGCAAGTCACAGGAGAAGCGCCCGAGCACAGCACGAGAGAATCCCTTTTCCAGTTACAAGTCAAGCAAGCGGGCGAAAGGTTGGTTGTCAGCAGTCGAGATTCACCAACAAAGAAAATCGATGGTCATCGGGTTTTCGGGGTTGTCAAGTTGCCCTGGATTTAGCACGAAGGGTAGCGCCCATAGTTCAGGGCAAGTCTGGGTCATTCGATCCAATTGGGACAGGTGGCGTCCAATCGACGTATCGGGGATTGGTGTTTCGGGAGACATGGAGCCTCCCATTATTTACAGCTGAAATCGCCGATTGGCGAAACGCCGAAAACACCTTTGGAGCCGAGCCCACGCTCTTAGCACCAGGTCACATCAAGAAAGCCTGTAAATGGGGGTAGCCCCCTTTATAATAACGAATACTATCTGGGCCGTTCATCTGAAGGACGCGCGACGCACATCCATGTCACGTTGGCATTCGGGAGTTCGAGGGGTAAGCGCTCCTCGTCATTTCACTTCTCGAAACCTCGAATCTCAAAACGACGAAAGCGCCTAGAATTAGGCCCATGGTTGTGGCGCCCGGTCACAGAGGAGAAGGCCTAAAGGAGGGGCGCTAATGTTTATCATTTGACAAGACGGGCCCCAAAGCGCCGAGAGTGATCTTAGATGTTCATCCTGGAGGAACGCGTGGTGCGCGATTAGGTTCTCCGCCTTTTCGCCCATCGCGACTTCGAAGAATAAGGAACAACTCTCTCACATCCCCAAAGCGTGAAGCATCGAAGACGTCTCGGACCTGGGCCCACAGTATTGCCGAATTAACTCATAACCATCAGATCAACGGGGGGACGCATGGTGACCGCTAGGCCTTCCTGGCATTTTTCCCATTGTGATTCTGAAGAGAGAAGACCCGCTCCTTCCTATCCACGAACCCCGAAACGTCGAAAGCACCTTTGAAGGTAGGCATAGGGTCATGGCCTGTGGTCACTCGAGAATGTAGAAAGGGTTGTACAAAAGGGAGGCCAAAAGCGCCGAATTGAGTTTTAGAGGGGGGGCACTGTGTTCTCCAGACGCTGATTCGACGTGATCTAAATCCCGATACCTGCTGAGAATGAATGAAGAAGAGAGAGGGTGGTTGAAACCTCGCCTCACTCATTAATTGCAAAGTATGGATGTTCCGGCTGAAAGTCTACCTGAGAAGGTCCTCTGTACTGGTTCTTTTCATGGAATCCACGTTGATTCCTCGACTCGCCAAGGACGTCTGCACACACTAGCTCGGCTCTTAATGGCTCAGCTACTTCCCTTGCAGGAGCCATGCACAGTTAAGGTGGCGTCTGACAAAGAATATCCGTCTGAATTTGGCCGAGGGGACACCAAGTCTTGGGTGCACGATCAACCAGAGTCTGCATGCGTAGACTGTCAGAAGAAATGCAGGCGCAATGTTTTAATGCAGTGTCTTGTTTTTGCTGCGGTGGTTGTTTTTGAGTATATGTAGGCGTTTTTGCCATTTTTGGAAGGATCGATGGTTGAGAAAGGCTCCCGATTGTAAAAACTTTAATGAAGCACTGGTTATTCTGGTTGTGTATTAACATCTGAGACTTCTTGCCTTATGAATGTCAGCTTCTTTCCATGTATTTGTTCATATTTTATTAGAACAACTCGGAATTGGAAGATCTAGTCGAGTTGTGACTGTTATAGGATGATGTAGGTTGGATCACTGTAATAGTCGCATTGTTTCTAATCGGTCTCTGTGTTTTTCTTAGCACTGAATGACTTGGAATTGGAGGATCTAGTCAAGTCACCCCTTCAGTTACCCGAAACTCTGAACCAAGAGGATCTTGCATTTAGATTTTTTCTTCTGCAAGCTGCTGAAAGGCCTGTTGCCTGAGGCAGTTTGCTCACTCCTCTCACTAAGTCTTCCAACTGCCCATTTTACGATCAACTCACTAACTAAAGTTGGATCAAGACCTCCTTTGTTCCTTACATACCAGACCCAGTCCCTGAATTAGAGTGATATCTTCCCGAATCACTACCCATTTGATCACCCATTAAAATTTATCGTGACATAAAATTGATGGGTGTTGGGCTCTGCTCATACAAGCAATCCAGGAGTGACTTCTGACGCTAACAAGTGGCAAGGGAATATGGCATGGTAGTGACAAGAGAGGGGAAGAATATTGACAAATAATTGGAATGATAACATCATCCAACATCCAATGATAAAGAATAATAAACTAAAATCAAAACATAAATCATATATATGAATACCTTATAATGTAATAAGAAGATATGACAAGGATAAAGACATTTAAAAAAAAAAATCTAATTTATCATACTATATAAACATAATTCTTATCAACTTAAAAAACGTAATTTAAAATAATATATAAAATACTTTCTCCTCCTTAATTAGTATGAGAATCTACCTTATTTTTTTTAACAGAAACGGGTATTTTATATATTTATCAAAAAAAGGTGATCATTACAAAAAGTAGATGCCATTGTCTCTATCATCCAACTTATGTTGTGATTACAGTCTTTCTTGCCGAAACCATAAGTAAACGGTGCCTTTATGCTGTAGACACTACATATTTTCCATGTAAAAATGGCTACAAAACTGTGAAGAATTTTTTTATATTTACACTTCATATAAACCTTGATTTGGAGTGAGAGGGGCCAGCTTCGTCTCACTGTGATGCTCTATTTTCTTCAGCTTGGGTTGTTCCTTATTGTTGTTGCGCTTGAACTTCTCCATCCCAGGATAGGTCTGTGAATCCGGGGGGAATTGAGACATGCTGATTGTTGTTGGCCACCGAATGGAAGGTGGAAGGGATCCATGATTCATCTGTACCAGCTGAACGTGGAGGGTGTTGAGGGTTGGTAGGCCGTTGATTTAGCTCTTCAATCTATCTTGTGTTGAGGTTTATGCCTCTCATGGTGATGGATAATTCTTGATTATGTCTAAATTCCATTCTTTGCATTTTCCATTGTATCTCGACCACGTTTTCTTGAATTGATTGGTTTTCTTGCTGCAACTCTCTGTGTTGACTGTTCAACCGACCTTCAATTCGCCTGCATTCTTCCTGCAGTTCTGTAAATTGACCCAAAATTTTAGCCAGTGCGTAGGCTGGACAAGAGCAAGGGTCTCAGCGGCTGATAGTTCTTCAGCGCATGATGATAAAGTGATCGGGGTAAGCACAGGGCAAGGGTAGAGAAAGACCAAGAGAGGTGAGATCCAGGAGCTCAGAAGTGCAAGGGAGAAATTGAATAACGGGAGAGAGGAGATGAAATTGAATGATGGAAGAAGGCCTGTAGAGGCCATTATAAAACAGAGGGCTCATGAGTGCCATCGAGCGAGCAATCAAAGAAGAATGAGACGGGGCCTGGGTTGTCGTGAGGAGAAGTACACAGACGGATGTCCGGAGGTAATGTTTAAGTGCTCGGAAGTNAGAGTGACGTGGTAGAGGGGGTTAGTTCCTACAAGTGTGAGGGGGGATAAGGAACATAAATGCTTAGGGAAGCCAAACATTGGAGTGGATTTGATTGATGAGAAGGTTACTTTGTTCTAGGATTTTAGCCTCTTTGGCCATTTTGTCAGCCTCCGTATTTTGTTTTCAGAGGACGTGGAAAAAACTCAGATGCACAAATATTTTCTTTAGAGAATTTATAATCGCTGATATGCTTTTGAGTGGGGATTTTTTTGAATTGGATATCCCTCTCAATTCTTTGATGACAATTTCAAAATCGCCCAAGAATATTAGAGCCTGTATGTGTTGATCTTGGGCAAGCTTGAGTCCCATGTAAGCTGCTAGGAATTCTGCTTTGTTGTTTGTTGTTTTTCCAAGACCCCAAGAATAATCGATTAAATTATTTCCCTCTGAATCATAGATGACCCCCCCGCACCTGCCACCCTTGGGTTTCCAATTGTTGCACCATCAAAGAAAAGAAGGTGGAAATGTTGCTGGCTCTGCTAGGTGGAGAAGCTGCTATCATCGAGGCACAATTGCCAATCTGATTGCCTGGAGGCTTGTACTTTGGGTGTTGTTTTGTTCTTCATTGGTCCTTGGATATAATTAACCCATCCTTCTTCACTTGAATCCAAGATACCCGGGGGATCAAAATCTGTTGCTTCATTCCTCCTCCAGCTTTAGTAATTGATTGATCCTTTTCTGAGTAGGCGAAGTTTCTTCTGTATATTTAGTATTAACCATGGAGATCAATGCGTTAAGCTTGAGGTTAATTGGATTTTTTACCTCTTTCCCATAGAATAGTAGATACATAGTTATCCCGGTACTATCTTTAGGGGTTGTCCTGCTTTCCCATAATGCTTATGTCAGCGCCAGGTGCCAATTTCTCTGGTTTCCATCAACAGTTTTCTTCAATATCCGCATAAGTGTTTTGTTCGTGGATTCGGTAAGGCCATTTCCTTATGGATAATAATTCGAAGACTGCCCCATAATGATCCCATATTATCCGCAAAACTCTGTGAATTTTGACCCAATGAAGATTGAACTGTTGTTTGTGATAAATTTATCAGGGACACCAAACCTCGATAAAATGTTGTCTTTGAGAAATCCAATCAATTCTTCAGCGTCGACCTTCTTTAACGCCACCACTTCTGGCCATTTTGTGAAATAATTGGTAGTTGTTAGAATGTACATGTTCCCTTTGCTAGATTTCAGATTAATCAGCCCAATGACATCAAGTACCCATTGGGAAAATGGTTGTTCCACCATAATCCACTGCAGAGGCATCACAACTTTCTTCATTTTTCCTGAGAAATGTTAGCATGACAAACATATCCTTATTGCGGCGTATCGGCCGGTACAATATCACTCTGATTATTTTGTGAGCAGTTGCAGTGGGTGCAAATTATTCACCGCATGTTCCCTCGTGGAATTCTTTGATCAGTGTTGGAGCTTGATTCTCATCGACACATCTCAGCAATATACCATCAAAATTTCTTATGACAATTATATCAAAAATCAATACATATTGGTTTGCCTTCATATTGAGTGTCCTTCGCTCCTTGGAACTCATTGTAACAGGGAATTTCCCGTATCTTAAATAGAATATCATATCTATGTACCATTCTGAATCAACTAATGGTTCCCCGAATGAGATTGAAATCATTCCATCAACTAAGTTCCCATTCTCCACAAGCTTGCATAATCCTTGTCCTTTTATTTCATTCAATGGTTTGATCTCGATATCATAATCTTGAATTTTTTCCAACCAGTTGGCCCATTTTCCTTCCCTCAACCGTTGATTTAGGAGCATCTTGACGGGGGACGAGGGGACATAGGCAATGACATGATAGTTTAGTATATAAGTTTGAAAGTGTGCCACAATGTTTACGAGAGCCAAAACCTATTTCTTGAGTTTTGAATACTTCAACTCATAGTCATGTAAAGTTTTTCTCATAAAACGTATGGGGAGCTCTTCTCTATTGCTATTTTTCAGAGTGAGGACATATGCAACAACTGCCTCTATAGAAAATGAATAGATAATGAAATATTTTTGAAAAATTGGACTATTGAGGATAGGAGTGGTGGTGATGTCCCCCTTGATCTTGTTGAATGCTTCCTAAGTATCTGTTGTCCACTCAAACCTTTTCTCTTCTTTCAGCAATAAATTGATGGGTTTTACGATGCTTGTGTAACGAGGAACAAATCTTCGAACAAAATTAATTCTCTCGAAGAATGATTGGACTCCCTTCTTTGATGTTGTGGGGTTGAGTTCATTAATCACTTTAACTCTTTTCGGGTCAATGTAAATCCCTTCCTTGCATACAATGTGGCCCAACAACTTGCCTCGAGTCACATAAAACAAGCATTTCTTTGGGTTGAGAGAGATGTTGTATGATATAAATCTTTCAAAGAATTTTCTTAAATGATGGATGTGATCATCCATTTTTCTTGTATGCACTATCAAGTCATATTGGTAGTCTTCCATGAACTTTCCTATCAATCCGCTGAACACATGGTCCATGGCTCTTTGGAACGTAGCTCCATCATTCTTCAAACTGAAGGGAATTCTAACATAAGCATATGTTTCCCGTGGTGTGATAAATGTTGTTTTTGATCTACCTTCCTCAACCACTAAAACTTGATTATATCTAGAGAAACCATCCAACATAGACATGCATGCCGATCTCATAACTTGTTGTAATATAAAATCCATGTTGGACAACGAAAAATTATCTTTTATGCTTGCTTTGTTAATATCTCTGAAGTCGACACACATTCGGATTTCCCCGGTCTTCTTTCTAACAATCATTGGATATGAAATCCATTTTGAATGTCTGATGGGATAGATTATCCGTGCTTTCTTTAACTTTTCCAACTCAAGTTTTACCAGAGGCTTCAACTTGGGATTCATCATTCTTATTTTTTGTTTCACTGGTTTGGCTTCTTCCCTCAAAGGAATGTCATGTTGGAATATCATTTTGTCATAAGCCTTTAAGTCATCATAGGTCCAAGAAAACACATCTTTATGTTCCTTGAATAAGGTGACATATTAATCAAATTATTCAAGGGTGTAATTGATTCCCAAATTGACATATTTCGAGGATTGGTCCGTTCCAATATTGACTTTTCTTGTCTCTTGCACCTTTCGAACTGAAATTTCTTCAAAAAGATTCTTGTCATGATTGTCTTTTGTGAACAAAGAATCAGCTTGTATGAAATCTTTGGGGATGGAAATCGCTTTATCATCTTCTTCATCATCATCATTTAACAAAAAATCCTCCAATTGTTCATCATTGTCAAACACTTGCAAGTACTCAATATATCGGGCACAGATGGCCTAAAGGCCCTTTCCACCTAGAAATATGTTTTTCTCAGGATATCATTTGGATTTTATAATGAAGTTGCCAAAGCTAGTGAATCATATTTATGGTTCTTATCCCTTGGAATGAAAGCAATATTGAAAGAGATGAAAGATTCCATCAGTTCATTAACTCTTTTGAAATACAGTTTAAGTATTTCCTTTTTGATTTTGTATTTTTGGATAACCTGGTTGATGACCAAGTCTGAATCTCTAGTCACAATGAGATGTTCTATTTTCATTCCTTGTGTGAGGATCATCCCCTGGATTATAGCTTTGTATTCTGCCTCGTTATTCGTGCATGGAAACTCCAGTCTTACAGCGTGAGGATGCATCGTCTTATTTGGGCTTATGAGAAAAATCCCAACTTCGTTCCCTGATTTAGAGCATGCTCCATCGAATGAAATTCTCCAGTAGCCTTCAAATACACATTGTGGGACCTGTTAGCACAAGAATTTGGAGCTAGAAGAGGCCTAACTATCATAGTTTTGGGTTTTTGCTAAAGTGTTAACTCCCTCAGTGGTAAAGTGCACAACCTACTATACTGCCAAGACACCTAAACACAATGGGTTCGACATTATAAAAATACCACCAACTTCTCTGCATACGTTCAAGATTGAAGCATTGTGTTTTGACATTTCTACCTAAACCTACACACAGGCACAACATAAGTGGCGCTACCTAATATTTCTGGCAGAAAACGAAATGGGCAGAGTTATTTTACCAATTTTTAGTCACTAACTTGAAACTTTGATTATGAACAATTGAAAAGGTATTTTTGAAACTTGGAAGAGGTTTTTGTTTATAACATGCCAAATAACAAAAGCCTCTCTCTGTTTTTCAAAATGTGTTATGGTTTGAGATATATTAGACATATAAGTGGCACTACCCAACGTTTTTACAGTGGCGTTGCCTAATTTCCCATAGCAGTCACGGTTTTGATATTCACTTTATTGGGAGGTTGCCACGTGTCAAGGAGGGTTAGAATGACTTCTCAAGGATTAGTTAGATGTCAAGGGACACCTGCACCTAATATTTAGCTCCAGTAAAGGCCTCATGCGATGAGGTGGAGACATTTTATTAATGACTTCCAACAAATTCCTGAAAATTAGCAGTTTATTGGATTTTTGTCTCTTTGATTGTTGCCACCTATATCCAAGGCTTAGAATCCAATGGAGGAGATGGGATTCAACCTCCTTAGTTGATTTGGATGCTATTGTCTATTTAAAGAAGGAAATATCTCTTGGATAAAGGAGAGGGATGAGCCAAGAGAGGCTAGAGAGAGTAATACCTCCTATTGTTCATGAACCAGTGTGACATGATTTGCCAAGTTTTGATGACTATGAGGATGTTTTCACTGAACAACCAACTGTCCCAGCTATTGTACTAATCCCCTCATCCATTAATAGTCAAATGGTCATTGATTCACCTTTGCATGATGATTATGAAGATGATTTCCATGAACAATCTGTTGAAGACCTTATATTAGAAAAGTACCCTTCCCATCAAAGAAACAATAGCTTGTTTCAACCCTCATGTCATATTTTTGTTGCTAAAAAAGAAGGAGAAGATGATAATCTAAGTTTAGAAGGTAAAAAACTGAGAAATTGGGACCATAAGCCAAGATATGATGAATATCCATCACAATCAGAAGAGAATATAGAAGAATGTAGTTTCCCAAGCACTTATAATTGTGATGAACTGCCCTATCAACCCCCTAGTCCTCTTGAAGACACAAGCTCAGTTTCATCAAGCAGCCAAGATCAAATGCCATGTGATCATATGAGAAAGGTTGAAATTAAAGAAAGACAAGCATCACCAAGCCTTTTTCCTAATACACCTCATGACCAGGAGTGGACCAAGGCCATATGCATTGAGGGTGAATCAGTAAATCAACAAGCCATACAACAACCAAGCACAGTGGAGGAAGGACCTAATGCAATACTTTTCCTTTTTACACAAAGCAATGTCGCAGGGGAAAGTATTGATGATGTTTTTCAGGATCCATTTGCATCCTGTCTGCAAGTAGAAAGTGGGCCTAGGCTCATTGATTTCTTTAATGGAAAGTGTATTTCCAAATGTTTCTTTGACGTGCCTTCAAGTAAGAATTATCTCTGGTGCTTAAGGAAGCACATTTTAAAGATTCAAACAATTGAAAAAATGATGAAATGGCTTCATTGGTTGTTTCATGTAACTTGAATGCTTCATTTTCCCAATAATTAGAGTAGGTGTGTGCAATAATCTTGCTGAACAAGCATCATTTTCATCATTTTTGTCAGTTTCATTTTTCATTTGCATTTAGTTTCAGATGAAGCTCACAGATCAAAGCAGATTGCAGAGGTTAAAGGTTGGGAGTAGCCCTAGGATAAGGCACTGAAACTACAAGAGTTATTAGAGCCTCACAGGGAGGAATCTATCCCCCATGGAGCCTATGTTAGCACAAGAATTTGCAGCTAGAAGAGGCCTAGCTATCGAAGTTTTGGGTTTTTGATAAAGTGCTAACTCCCTTAGTGGTAAAGTGAACAACCTACTATATTGCCAAGACACCTAAAAAAAATGGGTTCGACATCATAAAAAGACCACCAACTGCTCTACACGTGTTAAAGATTGAAGGCGTTGTGTTTTGACATTGCTACCTAAACCTGCACATAGGCTCAACATAAGTGTCGCTACCTAATATTTCTGGTAGAAAATGAATTGTGCATAGTTATTTTACCAGTTTTTAGTCACTAACTTGAAACTTGGATTCTGAATAATTGAAAAGGTATTTTTGAAAACTAGAAGACATTTTTTTCATAACATGCCAAATAACAAAAACCTCTCTTAGTGTTTCAAAATGTGCTATGGTTTGAGAGATATTAAACATAGAAGTGGCGCTACCCAACTGTTTTACAGCGGCGCTGCCTAATTTCCTATAGCGGTCACGGTTTTGATATTCGCCTTGTTGGGAGGTTGCCACATGTCAAGGAGGGTTCGAATGACTTCTGAAGAATTATTTATATGTCAAGGGACACCTGCACCTAATATATATCTCTAGCAAAGGCCTCATGCAATGAGGTGTAGACATTTTATTAATGACTTCCAACAAATT
>JASDQU010739268.1:251994-289513 GCA_032191745.1 Picea mariana | reverse complement strand
TTTAAATAAGGAAATATCTCTTGGATAAAGGAGAGGGATGAGCCAAGAGAGGCTAGAGAGAGAGTAGGAGTAGGCAGTTTTTCTGTGTATGTTCATTTGTAAGCCTGTGGGCATTTTATGATTGTAAGCACTACTGCTATTGGAGACTCATGAGAGCTGTGAATTCAAATTGTAACTCTTCTATTTATATTTCTTCTTATTTGAATATATTGCATATTTGAGGATCAAAGGTTGTCAATGATTTATGGATCCCTAAGGAGTAGAGGATCTGTTGTATTTTGTCAATCAGTCATTGTTTATATTAAAGTATTTGTTGATTCATTAAATTGAGATGATATTTGTTTAGTGAACATTCTACCTTATGTTTTCCTTCTTCATTCTTCCACTTATCAACATATAATCTTGTTTTCTGTTGAGCATCTTTTGTCCCTTCGATGAGTAGGATGTTTGTGACTCCATTGCCCATTGGTGTAGCCTACTGATCTACAGTTTGCAACCCTTTCTCTCTCTTTATCTGTCTTGTTGATCCACAACTTCCATTCTTTCCGATGGATCATCCAACAACTTCAATATATTCTTCCTTTGTCGAGGAATCTTCACCGCTTCTGTAAAAGGAAAGGTTATCCTCAACTTACTTAAGTCCTCCATGACATTTTACGTCATTTGAGTTGAGCTTGTCACTTCGAGTTACCTTGTGGTTCAATTGTCATCTTCTCATTCAACACTTTTTCACTGGCTTTTTCCTTTTCTTTTTCTTTGTCGGAGTTTCCTTTATTCTTTGGTCTATTTACAAATCCTTTTGTATGGGTGACATTTTCTTGCGAGTTAGGATTGTTTTTTCCCTCTCCATAGATGTACATGGACGCCTCACATCCATCCATCGACACTGTCTCGGAACATTAATCATCTAAGTAACAAACTTCTTGCTCGTTTGATTTCTCATCATAGACATCATCCAAAACAATCGCATTTGGAATGGGATGTCTGGGAACCCTTGGTCTCGGTGGGTCTTCAGTATTATCGAATTTGACCCTGTTTTCGGGGGGAGGGTTCCTCCTTTGTTTAGGAATTGGAATTCTTGGGTTTGGCATGTAAATTATCTCCCCTTCTTAGCTTGGTTATTTATTTCTACAACTGTTTGATGGTTCTATTCATCTGCACAATCTCAATTATTTTCTTTGTTTCCTTTGTTGCCACAGGGTCAAATTTTACGTCAAGTATGGTTCTCTTAAAAAATCCTCCTCCCACCATTTGATTATGAGCTGCTCTAGGTTTAAAATCTTCGTTTATTCTCGAGATGGAAGCTCCTTTATTATCAATATTCAATCCCTCCATCCGCCTTTTTACTTTTCCTGATATAATGTCAAGTTCGATGCCTATTTCAATCATAGTTTCTTCCATCTCAGTAGACTTAGTCATTGCTTCCTCTAGGGTATCCATCTAGGATGTTCTGATGGCATATTTCACATTCGGGGGCATTTCATTCTTATAGAAACCGAGAATGACCGGGTCATTTGGTCTTTTGTATTTTGGGATTCTACTCAAAGTCTTATTGAACCTGAGATTAAAATCTCGTATCCTTGAGTTCTTCCTTAACCCAATATGGGTGAAGTCCGTGAGGAGGGTATGGTAATAAATTGGGGGGGAGGAGACATATTAAGGAACATAACTTCGAGGTCATTAAACGAGTGAATGGATCTACTGGGCAATGTTGTATACCATTTATAATCTCTTTCTGATAAATTTTGCAAAAATAACCTCACCATGACGTCATCATGTTCAACTCGGTGGAAGTAAAAAACGTCAGGAAATAAATGCAAATGCCTCTTTGCATCAATTTTCCCATCTCCAGAAAATTCCTTCAAGGTGACCTTAGGTATAACTGGGAGTTTGTGTTGTTCACCCATGAGATTAAGAGGGTAATCACTCAGTCTCCTTCTATTTTCAAACCCTGGGATTCCTTGGCTTCTTGCAACATCTCTTTTGCCTCCATGTCTCTCCTCATGATGTTCGATTTGGGGTTGTTCGTCTCTTGCTGCGATTTTTAAGGAGGTTTCATAATCATACTTTTGACTTCTAGGGACAATGATTTGTTTACTTTTACTTTAGCTGATGGGTCCCTTGTATTCATCCAACTTCAATCTTGACCTTGTTCTTGTGTTGCTCTAGCCAATCTTTGATTTCTTTGATCTTGTCGTTCTTCTCTCCTTTGTCTTTGGATAATATCTCTTTATTCTTCTTAGACTAATATCTTCCAGGACCCTTCTAACTCTTCTTGAGTCTGGGCTCTTGATATTACCAGATTATACAATTGGTGCAAAATGCTTCGTTGACTATTCAGTACAATTTCTAAATGGGGTTGGTTATCCTAGGCTAAAGTCATATATTTCTTTTAAAATGATGGGCCAGGTTCCAAATTTTCAATTCATGTCCCCAGTATGGTCGCAAAAAATGTTGATGCTTGAATCTGTCAGGACCGAAATGATAACCTTACAAGGATGTGAATCCTCCTGCATTTTTATAGAGGTGGTACTCCTCCGTCTAAGATTTATAAAATGTGGGACTTTTAAAGAATTTTTCACAGGAAAATAGAATAGATATAATAAAAAATGGAAAATATTTTTATTTTTCTTTTAAAAGAGACTTCTTGAGAATGGACCAGGAAACACAGACACACATTCATACATTTAAAACAAATAAAAATAATTCCTCACATCCATCATAGTAGGGCTATGGATTTCCGATCACATAAAAATTAAAAGAAAATGATCTGCATTCATAAGAGAAATTTGTTAGAGTAATACATGGGAAACTCAAAAGGAGATAATGATATATCAACCTCAAATAATTTATATTCAGAAAAAAAAGTTGGGTTACAAAGTACAATCGAGATTTTTCCCAAAACAACTCTCTTGGAATTTCTAAAAAATATATAGTTCAATACATATTCTCTGAAATTAAAATGTGTTTTTCATAATGACTGGGATTGGGGCTCCCACGGACCATAAATAAAATATGTATAAGAAATAATTTCATAGAAAGAATAAAGTGGGCAGCGGAAGGCAACAAGACCTGGAAAGAAGAAAAAGGAAAACATCAGTCTTTGGTTAAACCTTTCTATTTAAAGAGGTGGAGTAACTGGATGAAGAGCTTGATAAAGAAAAAAATATGTTATCAATATGAAATTACTATGATGTTATCTCATTCTTTGTCACTTTCTCGTTGATGTCCTTTTATGGATTTCCTCAACAGTTACAGGAACCGTCTCAACTGTCCTTTTCCCTTCATTGGTGAGCTTGTCAAAAACCTTTTTGAACCACTCCTCGATATAGATCCTCATTGGTGCCACGTTGATTTCATGCCATATTTTTATATTGAAGAGTTCACCTTCCAAGTCCCTTAGATAAATAGAAATGTTCTTCAATGGTTCTTCAATATCTTGATTTTTGATCGAATAATCAACTAGTCGGTTTTCCACGCCATCTTCACCATATTCAAGAATGCCATAGAATTTTTAAAATGACAACCCTTTAAAGATCTCAACTTTTTCATAAAATTCTTGCTTCGTTAAGAAAAATGAGTTGAGTATCAATTTCAGGTCTTGGACCTCATTGGTGCTGCGAGCTATATCTATCTCAGTTAGCTTCTTGAATAATTCATCTCTTCTAGTTATGGCCTGGCTACATGCTTGAACAATACCATTAAGGTATTTTACCTTTTCCTTCCAGCATGCATTCAGTTTTTTTATTTGGTTCAAGGAAGGGAGATCCTCCTCTCTTCTTCTCAATTCCGTCATATCAGTAACTTTAACACCAAATGGTACAACCACATCGAGGTAGAAACTGTCCTCATTTTTCAAATCTGCTTGTAGATATTCATGAAAAGCGCGTGTTCTCACTCCAAAAGAGACCATGCTCTTTGACATCTTCCAAGCCTCTGTTATTAATTCCATTCTTTTCTTGATATTCTTTTCCACATAGCCTCAGGATGATGTGAGAAAGATTGTTGATCCTTCTAAATTTTCCGTAGGTGTGGTAGGCCCGATCATTGCTAAAGGACTAGCAGGTACTCGAAGGGGCATTAAATCTTGCTCAAATTATTTGATTCGCTCCTTTAACCCGACATTCTCCGCTTCAAGGTCTTCAATAGAATTGTATAGAGAATCTCTAGTTGCTCGGTCTATCTAGGAAATTTGGGAAGGCCACATGTTTTGTAGGTTAATCTCTGAATGATATTTCCCCTTCTTATTCTTTACATCTCTTTTCTCAATAATCAAATTTATGGATTCGTTGTCAAAAAAAGCGCTCTGAAATGAAAAAGTCTCTTATTTGTTGAAGGTATTGGTCTCAATTATTTCCATATGAGGGTTTTGGTGAGACATGTTCTTTAGATGGTCAATGTTGGGGAACACTTTCTCGATGTCAATTTTGAGTTCCATATCCTCGAGGGAGAGGTCATGGATATCACTTTCTCCTTGAGGTCCCTCCTCTTCTTGCACAATGTTTTTTTTCATTTCTTCCTCAAGGGAAGTTTATGAGAACTTTCAATTTTGTTGGAAGGAGGGTTCTTATCTCCTCCTCCGCCTAAAGAATTGTGGGTGACATCCTTACTTGGGTAGGTCATTGGAGCAGTGCTCCGAGATGTTCTACTCTTTGGCATGACATTCGGGGATTGGGAACTTTTCTCACCCAAACCTTTTCCTCTCTGTTTGTATGACTCATTGGTGGTGAGTATTGTCTCTAGGTCATCGATGTCACGAGTGAGAGTGCTTGAGGCATTGTCTCCATCTACATTCAAAATAGTCTTAATGAAATAATTATTGAAACCAATAGCTAATAGATGTTCTACAAAAATACCACTAGGGTCGAACCCTTTTACTTTTTCAACATATTTTAAATTGAGGTTGTGGAAGTGGCATGTGAATTCATCAATCTTGTTCATATTTATGAATATGAAATCCTCGACTTTCCAAGGTAGAGGTATGAATTGTTTTTTTCTTTTTTCATGGAAAAAATGCAACCAGTAGGTGTACTGCCTTGCTATCTCATCAAAAAACATTTTATCAAATATGTGGCATGAAAGGAAGGAAGGATTTTATTTGGATCCAAAAATCCATATAACGTTATAATTTTCCATTTAATCTAGTGTCCCCTTCCTATCTAGGAACTTACTCGTTTGTTTAGCCATTCGAGGAGTGTTTTTTCCAAACAAAAATTCTTTAAAAACTGAGACAAAATCATTAAAGACTTCATAAAAATGTTGGGATGCCTTGTGCCTCCACAATGTTTGATACCATAAGGTTACTGGGTCAAATTCACAGTTTATCTTGTTGTAGACATATAATCTCGGGAACTGAGAGCAATGCGCTATCGCGAAAACCAAATAAGATGACATAAATAATTTCTTCTCCTTCTTGTATTGTGCCAATTGGGAAAATATTTCAATCGAAATAAGCTTACCCCAATCGAAGATGGCATGTTCCTTGACCGTAAAATAAAGAATGTAAAGAATCATCTAGGAGATGATGGTCGTTGTTTCTTGTCCTGTTATCCTTGTAAAAATTCATGCAATTTCTCGGAGGGGATTTTTAAATGAGCCAACCTACAATCTTGTGATGTCCTCGGGGACGACCGTTGGGTTCTCTAGGAATCTGGGTAAGAGGTTGAGTCTATTGTCATGCTTTTTTAATAACTCCCCACAATCTTCACCTTTGAAGGTGAGCGTTGGCTCGGGAAGCCTCAACATATTATGGAAAACCTGAGGTGACAAAGAGACAAGGGAATGGTCCCATAAATCGATGATTCATTGGCTTGGAATGTATCTCTCAACACACCAGGTGAGCAACTCCTTACAATCAAAAACATCTGGGACACACCCTGCATGCGCAATTCCAGACACTCAGATTATTTCTTTCTGGGAAGAAGGGGATGAATAATAGGAATATTCCTTGGACCACTGAAAAATTTGATCCTCGCACCTGAAAATATTCAGTGTGTATCCACATAAACGTTGTCGAGTTTCTTCCATAAGTCGACGAGAACGTTCCCTTGCTCCAAACTATGTTAGGAATGAGCGTTGGAGGGAGATGATATAATCCTCCGTAAATCATGTTTTAATGTGCTTTAATAGTATGTCTCCTCAATATTTTCACTTATTGATGGCCATCCCTTCAAACCTGTATGGTAAGTTATTAGCATTAAAATCATAGTAAATGTGCATTGGGAAAGGCATGAGGGTGGTGGGGACAGACGAGGAAATATGTGACATGATATTTTTGTGAACCCAAGAACTTGCAAACTTGAGAGCCCGTGATGGTATGAGGTGTGAAATTGGATAAGTGTGGGATGGCGTGATGGTTGGATG
Source organism: Picea mariana (assembly GCA_032191745.1). Lineage (NCBI taxonomy): Eukaryota > Viridiplantae > Streptophyta > Pinopsida > Pinales > Pinaceae > Picea > Picea mariana. The sequence goes on along the minus strand of JASDQU010739268.1, from coordinate 283,150 downwards.
GATTCATGTAGGTGGAATGAAACTTAGGCAGTTCAGTGAATCCGAGGATCGAAATGTAGATCACATAACTCTTTGGTGCAATGTGTCTATCATGGAACATAGGAACATGAAAGCTCGATCCTGTCAACCTTGGAACCCGCGATCGTAGAATCAACTAAGTATGGAACAACAAGATGGCTAGTTGGACTCGTGACGTGAAGTTGTAGATGGAGGTGAGAAATTGTAAGTCCACCAACCTGGGAACCCACGGTCTAAAATGCGACTAAGTGTTAGAACTAGAAAGGGATAGTAAGAGGGAAAAAACAAAAGGAAAAAACAAGTAAGTGTAGAAGGGGGAAAAGAATTCGGGAGAATAGAAAAGGGGAGGGAATTTTTCGGAAGCGGGAAATGACCTCAAAAGTGATTTTGATAGAATAATATATATATATAGAAACCAATGTTCAACTCCACATAAGAACAAATACACAATTGCGGTCATGTGCAAGTTTTGGGTGATTTTGATAGAAATATACCCAAACAATGGATATGGTATAATTCCCCAAAGGAATAAATAAATGGTTGGGGCCAAGTGTAAGGCTTGGGGGATTTTGACAAAAGAGTGCCTCTTGTTTTGGAAACTTAGCTAGTTGAGAAGTTCTTGTGATTAATCATGTTTTCTCTTCAAGTCCTGGGTGATTTTGATACAAGAGTACTCAAGTAGTGTCCAAGGTTTAATGTTCAAAGGAGGGAATAATCGGTTGGGCCATTCCACAACCATCTCGCTAGTGAAAAAACTCTACTTGTAATGAATAAATATTTACTTAAACCTTTAGGTTATATTGTTGCTATAGTACACCAAAAATAACAATCATGGAGATCACTCTCTAGTACCTAGGAATCTAGTACAACTAAGAGTAAGTTATAGACTCCTTCATTAGCACCCTGAGAGATTGGACCAAGTATTACTATTGAAACCTTCATATATATTAGAGATCTATAACACCTGACACTCCTTTGTCCTTAGGATCATAAAAAATCCTAGCCTCTAAAACACAAACCATGAAATTCCTACATAAAATAAACTATCAAGGATTTAGGAATTTCATCAACGCAATAATACTCAACTAGGAGTAATACTCCCATAGAAGTCTAGGTCCTGACATCAACCTTGTGAAAGACCTACGTAAAAATGCACTTTATGCAACGTTGATCGATGTGGTATCACTCTCAAGTAACCATTTTTTAGTGGACCAAGCGATACACTTGTCAGAAAACTGTCTCAAAAGAATTCTTATGAGGCATTGATCACATTACTATCTTTATAGTAACCCTTTTTTGTGTGGACTTGTGACTACTTGATGGAAACTAGGTCCTTGTAGATGGATGAAGGGGTTACCTCCTTGAAAATTTCAATTAGAGATATCACTGGCAAGTTGGATAACATATCATTCACTCTTGAAAATCTTGTGGAGAATCTCACCCAATGGAAAGAGAAGAAGGAAACTCAAATTGATCCTTCCCTTGAGTAAACCTCAATAAAAGGGGTGCATCACACTCTAACCCCCTTTCATGACAACAATGTGTGGTATAAGCAAGGATGTTGGGGGAACTATTAATCCTCTTTTGAGAGGCCACATGAATGGAAATCAAATTGACCAATTCTTACATCAAATTCAAAAGAGTCAATCATGCCCAAAGAACAATGATTATAGGATTCCTTTCGTTTGTTGTGAAAATATTTGAGGATTGCTTTCTATTTTGGGGGATTAGATTGAAATAAAATGGATACAATTTTAGAGATTGGACTTGAATTATATATAAAATCTATGCCATAGTAAATATTGAAACTCACAAATGGATATCCATGGAAGGTCACTAGGTATTAGTTAAGAGTGTTCTCAACTCAATTCTAGTTTACTGGTTTTCATTTGCCCACATTCCAAAGAAACTTCAAAGAAAAATAAGACTAGTTATGTTCTTTCTCTTATGGAAAAGAAACAAGGATAAAAAAAAAATCCTTTGATTATCTCGCAAACAACTTCAAAACCAAAGGAATTGTTGAACATGATAAGTCAACTGAGAGGGGGGTGTGTGGTGAATCAGTTGTATACAATTTCTTTCATTTTATAAGAAGATTACTTATTAATCAATAAATCATGCCTTTAACATTTAACTTGCAGTAACACATTTAACCAATAAATATACAATCACATAAATGAAACAGTGACACAATGGTTTTTCATGAGGAAACCCAGAAGGGAAAAACCTCTTCTTCTTATGAATGAAAGGCAAGATCCAACTCCTCTTTACATTCTTATTTTATCTGAGCTACAACCCAGATGAGGATGCTACCTATGTTTCTTCAACACCTATTGAATGGAAGCTACAACTCCCAGATGTACAAGCACCAACTTGTACAAGAGACTTTTACAGTCTCCCCTTGCTCCTCCCTACCACCCTGAAATCATTCTCTATCACTAAGAACCTGTAAACCAACTCTTTATCTTCTCTGTCAAAGATTAATCATTCATATCCTCTCTGTTTTTATATTCATATCACAATTCATTCTTGACCAGACCACTTAGATTTATCAATCTGTGTATGTGTCTTCCCTCCTCTATTTTTTCTTCTTCCTCAAATTTTACAGAGCCATATATCTCCCATAATCCTCTCTTTCTTTTCTTGCAACATTCACTTTGTATATCTTCCTGTATCATCAGCACGTACAATCGAACCCTCAGGCTTCAAAGAATCAGTTACAATAAATGAATAACTTCCTTACAGTAATTCTTATTGGCCAAGGCATCAAGATGAACAATATCCACATGATCAGTTTAAACATTTAACCAGTACCATTCGATGAACATACATCTGTTTTAATTTTTAAGCACATAATAACCCTTGAGTGCTTTGGAAAACCACTTGTGCTAACTCATATGTCCATTGGTCGTGACCACAGGCTAATCAAAATGCATTTCACATTTCACATTTCGGCAATTCGACAATCCTGTGTCGAAGAGTCTTGACACTTCAAGTTACAAAACCCCAAAATAGAGCTTAGCTTCGTGCTAGCTCCTCCCCCTCAGATGACCATCGGTGGTAACCACTGCCTACACCAAAAAGGTAATTCGGCGTTTCATCATTTCTTGTGATGAAGTGTTTCAATACTCCAAGTCACGAACCTCGAAATTTTTGGCGTTTCGCATTTCTGCATTTTGGCATTTCGCATTTCGATGTTTTGGCATTTATGTGATGAAGTGTTTCGACACTCCAAGTCACGAACCCTGAAATGATCTAACGACTTCACATTTGATCTGGTGGACATAGATCGGACGGTTCTCGTTAACTTCTTGAGGACAAATCAATGGTCGTATACAACTCTTATATTACTCCTCCAATGCTTAATCCAACAGATATGAATTAATCATTCATCGAGATGGATGGTTGTCGTGGTTTTGGTATTTCGTCATTCGGGACTTCGTGATGTTGAAGTTTTTGTTTACCATGCAAAAATCCCGAAATAGAAACTCCCGGAATCATGTGATGTGTGTCCCTTTCGGTATTTCGACATTCAATGTTTCGACATTTCGACATTCCATGTTTCCGCGACATTTCGGATTTTCACATTTCGGCATTTCGTGAGTTGGAATGCTATCGCATTTCCTTCCTTTGACTTCTGATTTCCTGATATCCACTTTTCTCTGATCGACGATCCCACGACCTTTCGTGATTAGATGGCCCTGATCCCATCGTGACTTTGCGTTTCACAATTTCACGTATCACGATGTCGAATATTGGAGCTCAAAACTCCCACTACATGTGCAATGTCTGGTCTAATACAGACCATTGCATGCATCAAACTACCAACCACACTGGCATATTGAACATGGGACATGTCCTCTTCCTCTTCTTGTTTCTTAGGATATTGATCCATAGATAACTTTACACCCATAGGACTAAGAACCCTGAACAATTTACATTCCTGCATATTAAACCTCTGCAATGTTGTCTCAACATATTTTCTTTTATTTAACCATAGTTTTATGTTTTCTCAATATCTTTTGATATCCATTCCCAAAATGAAATTTGCAGCACCAAGTTCCTTCATGTAAAATTTAGAGGAAAACTTAGTTTTCACATCTTGGATAATCTCCTTGTCATTTCCTATCAACAACATATCATCTAAATATAAGACCAAATAAATAAGATGATTACCAATTAATTTTAAATACACACAATGATCAACTTTTCCCCTTGTGAAGCCAAGTCCCAACATATAAGTATCAAAATTTTGATACCACATCCTTGGTGATTGCTTTAACCCACACAAGGACTTTTCAGCCTACACATAAGCTCTTTCTTTCCCTTCAGTGCAAAGCCTTTTGGTTTCTTCATGTATATTTATTCTTCTAGATCCCCATGTAGGAATGTTGTCTTCAAATACATTTGTTCTACTTTAAAATCAAAAGCAACAACAACAAATAAAATAAATCTAATAGAAGTTAACTTAGCAATAGGAGAAAAAATTCCACCAAAGTCAATTCCCTCTACCTGGGAATAACATTTTTCTACTAACCAAGATTTGTATTTTTCCACTTTTCCTTATGCATTCAACTTCTTCTTAAACACACATTTTTTTTCAATGGAATTTGTCCTAGTTGGAAACACCACTAGATCCTAAGCCCCACTCTTTTCCAGATCTTCTATTTATTCCACCATGGCCTTTTCCCATAGTTTTCCATCCTCTGAATCCACTATCTCCCTTATAGTTATAGGATCATCATTAGTAATAAACAAAGAAAAAATTGAATGGAAATTAGGTGGATTATAACTTTCTGGTTTTCTTCTTTCCCGACGGGATATCCTCAATACGGGAGTATGAGGCTATTCTTCTTCTTATTCCTATTCTTTTGTATAGTCTGATTCATAATCCTTTAATTCAAACTCTATTTTCTCTGTTTCTTCTTCCCTCGGTAGGAATTCATGTTTGAAAACATTGTTGATTTCTCTAAATACCACATCTCCTCTATACACTACCTTCTTAGTTACTATATTCCAAAGCTTATAACCTTTTAGAACATCTTTATACCCAATAAAGATACACTTTTTATCCTTTTTTATCTAGTGTACTCATGTGTTCCTTTGGAACGTGAACAGAGGCATCACATCCAAATATCCTAAGATGTGTCAAGGAGGGTTTATTACTAGTCTATACCTTGTGTGGATTATTTTCATCCCATGCTAATGAGGATGATCGATTGACCAGGTAACATGCAGTACCCACTGCCTCTGCCCATGATTCATTTCTTAACCTAACACCACTCAGCATGCACCTTTCTTTTTTCCATTAGCATCTTATTCATCCTTTCTACAACTCCATTATATTAAGGTGTATATGGAGTATTCTTCTACCTTACTATACCACACTTCTTACAAAATTATTCAAATTCATTTCCACAAAATTCTCCACCATTATCTATCCTCGACGCCTTAATTATTTTCTCTGTTTGATTCTCCACAAGAGCCTTAAACTCTTTAAACCTATCAAAGAATTCAAATTTATTCCTGATGAAATTAATCCATGTATTCCTCAAGAAATCATTGATAAATGTGCCATAGTACACAAATTTTCCTAGTGATGGAACAGACACAGGTCCAAACACATCATTATGCATGAACTATAGTATTCCCTCTACACTTGTAGCACTAGAGGAGAATTCTACATGATTTCACTTCCCATATAAGTAATGTTCATAGAAATCAAAATACATAGAGAAATTGGGCATACCTTCAACCATACCTTTACCCTTTAGTACTTGAAGGCCCTTCTCTCCGATATGCCCAGGTCTTTTATGCCACAACATAGTATTTTCTCTAGAGAATATAGTAGTATTTTCTTCTTCAATTCCAATCTCAGGAACAATTAAATTGTTGCACCCATCAATAATAGTGCTTCCCAATAGCTTATACATATTTCCAATCTAAACTCCCTTCAACAAGACCATTTCCCCTCGAGCCATCCTGCAGATTTCTTTCTCAAACACTTTTTTTTCCCCTACATTGTCTATTTTTCTTACATAAATCAAAATTCAGGCCAATCCCAGGATGTGAAGAACACTAGGGAGTTTTATAATCCTTCCATCCATGAGATTCAACTTGACTTTTCCTCGTCCTATGATTTTGGTTGTCGAGTCATCACCTAGGAAAACATAACCTCCATCATACATTTCATATTCGCAGAACCACTCCCTATGACAATTCATATGAAAGGATGCACCTATGTTGACCACGCATGCCTCATGATCTACATGTGTTCCTGAAGAATCCAAGTACACATCCCCTCCTTCATCCACGTAGATTTTTTCTTCTGTAGAAGGAGCATCATCAAATCCCTTCCCTCTCTCAACACTTTTGGATCAACATTATTTCTTGTAGTGCCCCTCTTTTCCACATCTCCATCACACCTTTACAAATTTTCTAGTATATTTAGATCTTCCCTTATATTTATATCTCCCACTTGAGGACTTAGATATATTTATTTCTCAAGAGTGTCCTCTTGCAAATAAGGTATCTATGCTCCATCCTTCCATTTTTTCTACCTCATATCCTTCTACAACAAGGATGAGACCACATCATCGAAGACTAAAGTGATTGCACTACTACCTATAGCCACAACTAGAATATCCCATGAGTCTATTAAAGAGAACAATAAACTTATACACTTATCTTCATCAAAAATATTAATATCAACAGATAATAGTTGACTTGCCACAATATTGAAGGTGTTAAAATGATCTGTCGCCAAGTCTTCATATTTCATCCTCATGTTGTATAGATTCTTCCACAATAAAAGTTTGTTTACCAAGGACTTTGACTGATACAAATCCCCTAACTTATCCCATAATTTCTTGGTTGTAGATTCCCTTTACACATTCAATAATATTGAATCTGAGAGACACAATTGGATTGTGCTCTTTTCCTTCTGATGCAAATTTTTCTAGTCTTATGTTCACATTCTTGTAGGTATAGTACCTATATCCACAACAATCCACTGATCTATATTCACTAACATATCTTCCATATTGATCCTCCACAGCTCAAAACTTTTCCCATTAAATTTCTTGATCTCTATTTTTGAACTGCTCACCATTTCTTTTCACCTAAAGAATCGATATTGCAAATCATCCACTGTAACAAGGTTTATCACATATTTGAGGCCAACCCTTGGACACAAAGGTGTCCCCTTGAAGCCAATAACACCTCTGGTACCAAATGTATATTTTAACCTTGTATAGTTAATTACTGCAAATGGATTCTTAATAAAAACATAAAAGATACAATGGCACACACGCATTACATAGATATTTTTACCATGGAAACCAAAACCAAGAAAATCAACAACATGTTTAGAGTCACACCTCTAATTATCTATTCATCATAATTATTCCTTTTTAACAATAATATATATAGGATCCCGTGGAATCTAGAACCTCTAATCCATTGACCTGGATTAGTCAACAACTCTAATTCCTTAACCAAAATTAGAAAACCATCGTAAAAAACCATGTGCCAAAAAAATGCTAAAGATGGATGAAAAAAATGCCAAAAACAATTATGGGTCTACAACCCCTGGTAGGCAATATGTTTGGTCATGCAAAGAATACATCACATACCCAACACTTTATTCTTCTACCACTTTAGACTAGATTTCTTAGTCTTTTACCATAATGCAACATCATGTGATTCCCTATGGTTGTTAACCTTCTTCCACATCTCTTGATATTGGAAGATCTCATACAAATTCTCAACTGAAAGTACGATTTGTCTACTAGCAACACTACTCGTAAACATCTCATTTTCATTAGAGAATCCATTCAGGGTTATGGGAACCATCTCAACATTTGATATGTTATCTCCTACATCATGCAAATAATGTCTAATCCCTTTGAATCTATCAATGTATGGAGACACTCTCTCCCTCTTCCATCTGAATTGCATTCAACTGGTTTCTTAGCAACATCCTCCTTGACGTGCTCGAAGATTCACAAAGGGACTTTAGTTTATCCCACAAATATTTAGTTGTCTTGTGGCTCCTTACATGCAAAATCAAATATGATCTTATATTGAATGAGATAATCGTACGAGCCTTGATATCCTTCTTATTCCACTTGGCTTATTTAGTGGGATCTTTTGGTTTTTTTTATGATCCATCACTCAGAGAATAAACATCTCACTCAATTAGGATGAGTTACATAAAATATTTCCAAGAAGAATAATTAGAGGTACCTTTTATCTTTTCAGAATCACTAAGTTCAAAACTCTCCATGTCAGTGATCCAAGAGGATACTAGTGGCCACCCACCTGTTCCACTAATTCATAATGGTTCAACAATCTTGGTAGTTTTTTTACGGTTTTTTAGGTCCCAAACTTTGGGGTTTGTTTTGAGTCCCTAAATGATGATCTTTTGCCTTAGTAGTGCCTAGAATGTAGCCAAAGGAAGATGCTAGGATGAATGAAATGTGTACTCCTTGGCTAGACCTTTCTGAAGAGGTATCAAGTGCCTCAAGCAAATATTGTATGAAAAAAGTGTGCCCATGGGAAGTTAACATATCAACCAACCACATCGGGGCCCGCAAACCTTTTGGCATTTCATCTTCTTGGGTTAGGGTTTTGGATGTTTAGGTTTTTCAAATTGTTGTTTTATGTTAAAATTCCTTTTAGACCTCTATGTAATCATCTTCTTGAAAATAAGTGTATCCATCACATCTCTATCTTTAAAGATAAGCTACCACCATTCTAGCTAGATTGTGTGATTTTCATTTTACTATCTTTTGTATTTCATATAATCATTAATAGAATCCTAGTTTATCTGTATTACTGTGTTTCTTGTAATATCTCTACATATTTCCTTGTTACATATTTGTATTCATGTTGCTATCAATATAATCTAGATCAATGGTATTAGATCAATCTTTTACTTGTCGTTTCTTAGTGCATTTCCCCGACGAGGTCAGGGTATAGAGAGTTGGGTCTCGAGCTAGTTTCTCTTTAGGACAAATACTCTCACTAGCCCAAGTGGCCTCCCATGGCAGAAGAAAATATATACGAAAGAGAAAGAGATATTATCAAACTGTTGCTAGAGGAATCCCTCCTGCAATAGGAACGAGATGATGGATAATTTATCCCATTTCCTTCGATGGCTTCCAACAACGATGGTGAGATATTCAACCAATACTCACTTTGGAGGTGAGACGCCCTTCAAGGTACAAGTTAAATTTGACATTCATTTATTTGAAGTCTAGATAGATGTCGATGCTTTGAAAAAATGATTAAGTTTGCTAGAGGGATATTTCTCTGAACAAAATTTTTCCAACAGTGAAAAATTGCCTTCTTGCTCCTTAAATCTCTTCCCCGTGTCATATATAGGTGGGAAAGTTACAATGAGCAACATGGCAGATACGAGGCTGCAATTTTTGGGCCAGAACCCACTTGGGAGGCTTTTTTTGATGCCCTGAAAGAGAAATAATACCATGTTGGAAACTATGATGTCAATTACATGATATGGACAACTATGCGTCAGGAGAGAGACCAAACAATTTTGGAGTACACCAATATCTTCCATACCTTGCACACAAAGTTGTGTATTAAATACTCCTAGCATAAACTAGTCCTAAAGTACTATGATGGAATACATATGCACATCAAAACATATGTGGAGTTTCTAGACATCTTCTCACTGGGGGTCGCTTACCAATACGTTGTCAAGATCAAGAAAAGTTCAAGCAAAATAAAAAGTGGGATTTCATCTCTACAAACCCATCATAGAAAAATCACACTGAAGGTGGCCCTAACTTCCAAAGAAAAGGATATAGCAAGGATGGCCATCCCCAGGACAACCAGTCCAAGCCACTAGTAAACAAGGGTAACATGAAGTTGAAGAAGGAAACTAGTAAGTGGTGTGAGTTCCAAAAAATCCCTTGGCACAACATTGATGATTGTTGATCCAAACAATCATTGGTGGCTTAGATGGAAGCCTCGAAGTCAGATGTTGACTCAAACTATGATTCAACACCAAGTATTAAGGGAAAACGAATCATTGACGTAGAACCTAGTGTCATCGTCACTACCAGAAAAGTCCAACAAGAGGAGCATGAAGAATGGGAGAATCTCTGCCACTCACAGATGTGGGTGAAGGGACCCCCATCCATTTCATTGTTAATAGCGGTAGCCAGAGGAACCTAATCTCAACATAGGTCATCAAGAGGTTGAACCTGACAACGATGTTGCATCCTCATCCATATTCCATTAGTTGGCACATCTAGGGATGAGACATCCACGTCAGTCAACAATGTCACTTGGGTTACGACATCAAACCCTTCAAATATGAGGTATTGTGTGATGTTTCCCCTCTTGAAGTTTGTGATGTTATTTTAGGAGGTCATTTCTATAGGGTACTGGGGGTAGTCACAACTGCCGCAGTCTCTTTGATCTCTACGAAGAAGTGCTGAAATGTGTTGTTTTAGACCAAGATATTTGTCCTCTTAATGGTCCATTTAGAAGGTGAATGGAAGGTCACTACAACGGCCAAAACCTCTGCATGAGATATCTCTACACATTAGAAATAGTTGGACAAGATAGTATAAGAGAACAAAAACATATTTTCCTTGCCTATTGGGGTTCCTTTTCACTATCATGTAAAGCACTCAATTGATATAACACTTGATGCTCCTCTTCCTAACATCCATTTATACATGAATTCTATTATGGAGAATGAAGAAATTAAACACCAGATCCAAGAACTAATTCTAAAGGGACACATCAGACCAAGTGACTCACCTTGTGGGAGCCCAATTGTTTTGGTACAGAATAAGGATGATACATGGAGAATTTTTATTTATTATAGATCCCTGAACAAGATCACAATAAAAAACTAGTACCTAATCTCCCGAATTGATGATCTTCTCGATAATCTCAAGGGAGAAATTTTTTTCATTAATATTGATCTGAAGTCAGGTTACCACTAGGTGTGAATTGAGAAAAGTGATGTATGGAATACCACCTTCAAGTATAAATAAGGTCTCTTTGAGTGGTTGGTGATTCCTTTCATCTTGACTAATGCTCAGGTCAGATTCATGCATATGATGGATGATATATTGTAGCCATTCACAAACTCTTTTATGGTCGTATATCTGGATGACATCCTCATCTTTATAAAATCATGGGAGGAACATTTGAAGCACAATCAATAGGTATTGGGAACCCTGTGACAACACAAGTTATATTCCAATTTGGAGAAATGTTCCTTAGTCATGCATAAAATCCAATATTTGGGATACATCGTGGATGAGAATGGAATGCATGTGGATCTGACCAAGATCCAAGTCATCCACAATTGGTCGGCCCCAAAGACACTGACCGAGCTTCATATATTCTTGGGCCTCTCCAACTTGTATCGCAGGCTTGTGTTGGGGTTGTCTCATATCACTTGGGCCCTAATATAGGTGAACAAGGGTGGAGCGAAGTCCAAGTTTGTTTGGGTCACATCCCAATAGAAAGCATTCGAGGATTTAAAATTCCACCTCTTCATCACCTGTCCTTATTCTTCCAGACCTATAATAGCCATTTCATATAGATACAAATGCTTCAAATCATGCTATCAGTGCAATCCTCACTCAGCATGGATGTCTGATGGCCTATCACAGTGAAACACTAGCTGGTGTTGTCCGAAGATACCCCACCTATGAAAAAGATATGTACTTTATTGTGAAGGTGTGTTGACAGTGGAAGAATTACATTATAGGGAAGGAAATGATCATCCAAACTAATCACAAGTCTCTACAATTCATGCAGACACAGGAAAAGTTATAGAATGACCGCCATCAAAAGTGGTCGATGTACCTGCAACAATTCCACTTGAAAATCAAGTACAAGAAGGGTAGCACAAACTATGTTGCAGAATACCTCAATGGACCCCCAGCTGTGGAACTAACCATAGTTCTTAACTCCTGTGGGCATGAGACATCCAGGTGGCCACAATTATACAATAGTGACTCTGACTTTGTTGCACCATATCATACATTGAATGCAGGAAAACCAGTTCTGGAATTTCATCTCTAGGATTAAATGCTACGCCATCCAATCCATCTCTATGTTCCTTATAGTGAATGTGAAAATATTATTTGGGAAGCTTATTATAGTTGGGAGGCAAGACACTTTGGTGTGGAAAAAACAGTGGCAGTAATACAAAATAATTTTTATTAGGCAAATCTTCGACAAGATGTCTATAATTACATCAGATCTTGCACTGCCTGCACCATTTCCAAACCTCCATCAATAAATAGGGGCTATACACCCTGTTAGCACTGGAAGTCACCTTCAGATTGTAGAAAATGAAAGCCCAATAACCATCAGAGTTATATGGTGGATGTTGGTTTGTATGGATGAAGTTCAATGGAAAAAACTCAAAATCTGAATGATGTTCAACACAGGACTAGACAGAAAATGCACAGGGATATGAGGGCCACATTAACTTCAGTCAGGAAATTGATTTAAAGCGAGAGTAGAGGGAAGAATTAGTGATAAAGGTGAATGAGACTGCTATGGGAATCTGTCCTTCTAGTAGCTCGGAGATGAAAAACTTGAACTCAAGATCATTCTTGAGCTCAAGCTCCAAACACTTAAATATGTTGCAAGCAACACAGTTATAGCAACAGGATGATCAAATCTCCATCATCTTACAAATGAAACAGCTTGATTGGATCCTTTATGCCCGATCTATCCAGTGTAAGAGGGAAAATACAACATAGGTAAATAAGTGAAACTGATTATGATGTAGCTATAATTAAACCTCCATTATAACCACATAACAATCCTTGGCTGGATCCTCCATACCCGAGTGTTTCAAACCATTTTTACAGACAAAATGAAAGGAACATGAAACTGACTTCTATTAACATGAAAGTATCAAATTTATTACATAACCAGAGAACAACTCTGGGCTAATAAACATTACAGATGGGATCTCTGCTCAACCAAAGACCCTTACCAAAATAATAGAACTCCATACATATACTCAAAAATTTTGTAAAAAACAGCAGAGGCGTGCTCGATCTTCCATGGTGTTGCATATTCTTAGTCAGACTACACCTGCAGTATCCTCTGTACACACCGTCTTTTGTCTGACGTGATCTAGGCTCTACCAGTCCCTCTGAGTCTCCTCGGTCAGACTGCTCATGTAGCTTGCTGTCAGATGCAATCTCGGACTGTCTGGGCTAACAGACTCCCTTCATGGTCAGGCCGCTCTGAATTTCCACTCATGGGGGATATGATTCTTCAACCACCTCCCCAGGTTTCATAACTACTTCATCGAGATTTGGACAGGTGCAAGCCCACTTGGCACCTGGAAGACATGGCAACCTCTCCTTTTGTTGTCTAGAGGCCAAATCCAAGGAAAACATTCCCCCCTACAAGGATATGTGCTAACATTAGGCTCCATGGGGGATAGATTCCTCCCTAGGAGGCTCTAATATCTTCAATAGTTCTAGTCACCTTCTGCATTGGGCTATGGAGTCAATATCAAAACACCCTGGTGAGGAATACAGGTTGATAAGTAAAAAACGAAAATAAACACACATGGGCTCCACAGGAGCTTATTTATGTATAGTCCTAAACTAATTTATTTTTACATGGTTCTAGGTGAAAGCGAATTTCCACCATATCCATTCAAGTAACTTCTTGACTGGAAGCTATTTTACTCTGTCAGTGATCAATAGAAGATAATGCAACCATGACAGTAGAATGGTTACATCCTTCATCTTCTCTCCAAATGTTGAAGTTGAGATAAAGTTGGGAGGCTCCAAGATATGAAGGAAATGCCACTCCATGTACTTGTTGACGAGCTCATAGAATGAGTGGAAAATTTAGAAAATTTGTAACAGACAGCCCAATCTGCTCCACAACTTCTCACACAGGGTTGAATATCTCTAGTAAGCATGGGTGGGTGAGCCGTCGATGTAGGTTGACTGGTCCTGGGTGATGGTTTTTCATGGATAGGCTCTGAACAGGAGATAAACTGTCCCTCTGGATCTTCCTCTTCTTCTTCATGGCTCTCCCAAGGATCAAAGTCATAATCATCATACACAGGAACCATGGGAAAGCTCTTCTCTTTGTCATCTTCATTGGGATATCCATTAAAAGTTGGCTTCTCTTGGTCAGTATTTTAAATCACTTCTTCATCATAAGTAGGGATGCCAAAAAAATCCATTTCAAGGACTAGAATATCCTCTGCATCTCCTTCATAAGAGCAACAAGCATGATCTGCCTCCAATTTTTCCATTCTTGCAGAAAGTGATTTTACCAGATTTATCAACTCCTTCGAGGTATACCCCTCATCCTCACAACTTTCATTCTCACATATTTCATTCGAAACAGTAATACCTTGAACACAGTATTTATATTCTTCACAAAAATTATGACAAATTAACTTAGAAGAATAAAAAATTTGACAGCGCCTATTGAAAGCTGCATGAAAATATCCCAGGGAGGAGATTCTAGCAGGAGGTAAGGAGTGATACCATTCACAAGCATCTCCTGCTAACAAGAACATGAACATCTTTAATAATACATTTTCATGATGTATCTTCCATTGATGCATGAGTTCATGAAACTCACAGAGATGCTCTACAGGGTTGTCCTCTTTATGCTCTCTAAATATGGGAAAAAAATCACCCCATTCATCCATAGTAGGAACAACATTAGGAAAACCAGGAACCGAGGAGAAATTAAAAGGAGCAAACCTCTGAGCCAATATTCTTTCCATTTCGAACCAGTGGAGTCGCCAATCAATTCTTTAATCATGGAGTCGCCAGGTGAATGATATGAAGTTTGAATTTGTCTAGTCTTTGTTCACCATCAAAGACCATATCTGATCGTTGTCAATCTCCCAGGGAACTTTCAAGTTGAGAAAGCAGCTACTAACAGCCCTCTCGAGAAAAATTCTTTGGGTTAGCTTCGGGTGTGCTAGAGGCAGCCACAACTGAAATAGTGGAGTCGACGTAGTGGACTCTCCAAGTGCAAGCGCAATATTCAATGGCTCTGATATCTAATGCACCTTTAGAATTAGAAGCTATTTGTCGTTCTATCCCAGGAAAAAGTCTTCAATTTGTTCCCTGGAAATGGCTCCAGAAATGTTAGCACTAGAAGTCGCCTTCAGATTACAGAAAAGGCAAGCTCGATACCCATCAGATTTATATGGTGGATATTGGTTTGTATGGATGAAGGTCAATGGACAGAACTCAAAATATGAATGATGTTCAACACATGACTGGACGGGAAATGTATAGGGACGTGAGGGTCACATTAAATTCAGTTAGGAAATGAGTTAAAGAGAGAGCAGAGGGAAGACTTTGTGAGAAAGGTGAACGAGACTGCTATGGGCATCTGGCCTTCCAACAGCTCAGAGATGAAAAACTCGAACTCAAGAGCAGTCTTGAGATAAATCTCTAGACATTGAAATATGTTGCAAGAAACACAGTTACAACAACAGGATGATCAAACCTCCATCATCTTGCGACTGCAACAACTCGATTGGATCCTCCATGCCCGAGATATACAATGTAAGAGGGAAAAGACAACACAGAGAAATGAGTGAAACTGATTACGATGTAGCTATAATTAAACCTCCATTATAACCACATAACAATCCTCAACTGGATCCTCCATACCCAAGTGTTTCAAACCATTTTTACTGACAAAACGAAAGGAACAGGAAACTGACTTCTATTAACATGAAAGTATCAAATCGATTACATAACCAGAAAACAACTCTGGCAGAATAAAAATTACAGATGGGATCTCTGCTCAACCAAATACCCTTACCAAAATAACAGAACCCCATACATATACTCAAAAATTTTGTAAACAATAGTAGAGGCGTGCTCAAGCTTCCATGGCGTTGTGTCTTCTCAGTTAGACTGCACCCGCAGTATCCTCTGCACACACCTTCTTCTATCAGATGTGATCTAGACTCTGCTAGTCCATCTGAGTATCCTCAGTCATACTGCTCATGCAGCTTGCTGTTAGACGCAATCTCTAACTTTCTGAGATGACAGATCGCCTTCACAATTAGACTGCTCTGACTTTCCATTCATGGGGCAGATGATTCTTTAACCACCTCCCTGGATTTCATAACTGCTTCATCGGGATCTGGATAGGCGTAAGCCCACTTTGCACCTAGAATACATGGCAGCCTCTCCTTTTTTCGTCTAGAGGCCAAATCCAAGGAAAACATTCCCCCATACAAGGATATGTTCTAACACACCCCTCTGCATACTCTTGACAGGCCTTGGGAATCCATCTCCATGGATTACATGTCTAGTTTTTCTACAACCAAGCATGGGAATAACTATGTCTTCATGCACATTGATTGATTCTCTAATATGGTAGTTTTGGCACCCTAGAAGAAGAGCATCAAAGTTGAGGCCACCGCTAAGATTTCTTTGAATGTATTTGGGTTCATTTTGGGCTGCCACAGACCATTATTTCAGATCGATATAGTAGGTTCCTGAGTACATTTTGGTCCAACCTATGGTCAATGATGGACACCACGTTAACCAAATCGATTTCCTTTCACTCATAGACTGATGGAAAAATAGAGGTGGTCAACAGGATGATTGTCCATATCTTGAGGATGTACAATTCCAAACATCCATGCACATGGGATGAGATCCTTCCTTATGTTCAACATAGCTACAACAAATCACTCCACAACTCTATTGGCCACAACCCTTTTCAGGTGTGCTTGGGGTTTTAGGCATTATCCCCCATTGATGTAGCTCTGGCCATTGTAGCTATACAAGAAGAGTCCTCCCATTCTCAGACTGAGGTTGATCTAGTAGACAAATGTGTTGAGAGAATCTAGCACATTCAATAAAAATTTCATGACATTTTGCATAAATCCAACACCAAGTACAAGAAGCCCCATGATCATCATCAGGTACCACACAAGTTTTAGCTGGGAGATCAGGTATGTTTTCATTTGTAGAAGGAGCGCCTCAAAGGACCCCATTGGATTTGTTGTGATGAGTTGTTCCCATGGAATATCCGCGAAAATTTATAGATCATATTGGTATCAAAGTAGGTTTCTTTAGGATATCTATGGAAAGTTGAGGGATTTAGGAATTATCTTAAAAAAAAGTCACAAAACCCTATCCATGGAGGATGAGTTTGTTCACAAAAACCCTCAAGATCCAACAAAAGAGATATTTGCAAGGTGAAATTTGTTGATATCTCTCACAATATGGCCCTCCTCATGATGACTCTAGAAACTAAGCTTGAAATATTCAGGGAGGCTGGAGGATCTAACTCAGAGATAGGATCAGAGGGGAAACTTGGAAAAATTGAATACCTAGAAAAGGAGTTGAGGAAAGATCTTGAGAAAGAGTAGCCAAGTTCCAGTTCCATTACCCCTTTACACTATTTATTTAAAATGGAAGCGAAATTGAACATCAAGATGTACCAAGGTGATATCAATGCATTAAATTTGAATCATTAGTTGTGATAATTAGAGGTCTGTTTTAGTGTTCACAATGTAGATGAGGAACAAAATATTTCCTTTGCTTGACTGAAATTAGAGAGTCATGAATTAACCTACTGGGAAATCCACACATAGACACTAAGGATGGAGGGTGATCTTCTAGTAACTAAGTGGGAATATTTCAAAACCCTCATTAGGTCCCAATTCTACCCTATTGGGTATGTGGAGGACTAATGGATTCGTTGGCATTTCTTCAAGAAAATAGAAGGGCAGAGTGTGCAGGAGTACACCACCAAATTTAGAAAGATAGATATCATGTTGGGTATCTCTACCGAGAAGCCAGATGTACTCCTTAAGTATCTAGGGGGTCTACACCATGATTTGCAAAAGAAAGTGATTATATTAAAGCCCAAGATATTTGATGAGCCCTATGTACAATCACAATATGTAGAAAACATAGGTCATAAGAAAGGATAATCTAGTGGTTCCAAGGAAAAAGAGCACCAAGATTCTTCTATGGAGGGGAAGAAGAAGTGGAAAGTGAAATACAAGAAGATGACAACCACTGCAAATCAGTGCAATGATCCAAGTAACCACTGTAATCATTGCAATATCAATGGTCACACTAAGGAAAAGTGTTGGAAACTACATACGGAGTTGAACCGTAAGAAATGTAAGAAGGATTCCAAGAAGAAGAAGCTTCTATCCACGGATTCAAGAAATCAGGTAGAGAGAATCTCATATATGGATGAGAATATTGTCTTCACTTCAGTGTAGAAAGAGGTGAATCTAAGTAGCCTTCATCGGAAGGAAGAGAAGAAGATGATGAAACTCTTCCATATCAATATTCGGGTCAAGAAGAACAAGGTAGATGCTCTATTCGATTCTGGTTCACATTCCAATGTCATAGAAATTGATATGGTCAACAAGCTTGGGTTGGAGGTTCATGATCATCCTAGCCCATATCCATTGGGGAGGGTAAAAAATGATGCAAATATCAAGGTCATGAAACAATTTAAGCTGATTTTTTTTGTAATTGTGGATTTCTTTGATGAATTGGAGTTAGATGTAGTACCCGTTGACATGTGTAGTGTAGTGATTGGAGGCCCCTACATGTATATGAGAGATGTGATATTCATGTGGAAAGAAAAACAATATTGCCTAATCAATGATGGGAAGTATTTCATTATCAATTCACATAAAGGTAAATAGAATAACCCAATAGTAAGTGCCAACCAAGCCAAAAACTTTGATTAGTTCAAGTAAGAAGTATTTTTTTTCTTTTCTTACGAGAGAAATAACCAGGTGATGAATCGACGTGAGTAAAGGAATTCCTAGAGGGATGTACTAAAAAGTATAAACAATAGTTGTAGGTATTGTTGCGGGCATACATAGGAGTGTTCCAAGAGCCTAAAGGACTGCCACCTAAGAGGGAAGTGGAGCACACAATACATTTTTTTCCTAACTCTGCATTAATAAATATTGGGTTGTATAGACTATCTATTTTGGAAGTAGATGAAGTGAAGAAACAGTTGCAACAACTACTAGAGAAGGGAGTAGTTCAACCAAGAACCTCACCTTGTGGGTCACCTATCATCATCGTAGCTAAGAAGGATGGGACTTGGAGAATGTGTATCGACTAAAGAGTATTGAACAAGATTACATTGAGGAATAAGTACCCTATACCTAGGATCAATGATTTTTTAGACTAGTTGAAACATGCCAAGTACTTCACCAAGTTGGATCTCAAATCAAGATATCACCAGGTACATGTCAAAGAAGAAGACACTTGGAATACTACCTTCAAGACAAGTTAAGGTTTTTATGAATGGTTGGTCATGCCATTTGATTTATGTAATGCACCAGCTACATTTATGAGACTGATGAATAATATGTTGCACCAATATTTAGATTCATTTGTTATGGTGTATTTGGATGACATATTGTTTTATAGATTTACCTGGTAGGAGCACATATCACATTTCATGTAGGTATTAGAGACTCTAAAAAGGCACCAACTACTTGCTAATATTAAGAGATGTGATTTTTCTCAACGGTATTTTGTGTACTTGGGGTATGTGATCGATGGAGGGGAGCTTAAGATAGATCCTGCAAAGATGGAGGGAATCATAAAATGGCCAGTTCCTAATAATGTCACTGAAGTTAGGGGATTTTGGGGGGCAACACATTACCCACGAAAGTTCATATCATAGTTTTCAATAGTATTCACACCACTCCATGCCATAACAACAAGCAGTAATAGTTTCCAATGGGAAATAATCAATAAAAATCTTTTAACGAGCTAAAACAAAATATTAGTCAAGCACCATTTCTCTCATTTCTTAACTTACAGACTCCCTTCGAAGTGGATATAGATGGAAGTGAGTATATTATGGGATAAGCTTTGATGCAAGGAGGTAAGCCAATATGTTATCGTTATGAGATGTTTCATGGGTGAGTTTTGAACTACCCTACATATGATAAGGAACTCTATTCCATGGTTCAAACTATTAAGAAGTGGAAGTTCTATATGATGGGAAAGGAAACTTCTATCCACATATATCACCAGCCACTATAGTATTTGCAGGCCCAAAGTAGGCTTCAACAAACTAGATATTACAAGTGGATGGGGGTTTTGCAATGATTTCATATAGCCATAAAATATAAGAAGGGAAGCACTAATAAGTTGATGAACATGTCTTTAAGGCCACCCACATCCAATATTACAACTTTGGTAACTCTTATGCACATGGATCCTTTTACCCATAATGCATACAAAGAGGAATGCATAGAAGATGAGGACTTCAAGGAGGTGTTTCAGTAGCTATAGGGTCAAATTCATGTATAATAAGGTGACAATAAGGATGACTATTATATCCAAAATGGGTTACTCTACAAGCTAGAGAAACTACATGTTCCTAGAGGTGAATATTGAAACTTATCAGAGAGGCTCGCACCTACAAGCTTGTAGGACATTTTCGTGTTGGGAAGATAGTTGGTAAATTATAAAGGTATATGTACTAGCCCATAATGCAAGAATATGTATCATGGTATATTAGAGGATGCATACTTTGTTGTACCAACAAGCCTAGTAATAGAAAACAATGTCTATACCATACCTTACCTATACCTACTCGACATTGGGAAAGCATTTCCATGGATTTTTTGGGAGATTTACCAACAACCAGGAAGGTTTGTGACTATGTTTTTATGGTATTTGAAAGGTTCAACAACATGTGCATTTGTATTCCTTGTAAAAAGACCATCAAAGGACAAGAATAAAAAAACATTTTCTTTGAACATGTCTGGGTGCACTTTAGGATACCAAGGAGAATCATCTCAAACATGGATACCATATTTCTCAATTCCTTTTGGACTACACTTTGGGAGAATATGGACACAAAGTTGAAGAGATATACAACATTCCATCCACCAACATATGGGTAGACGAAAGTAGTCAACATGAAAATGGTATAACTTTTGACAGGTTACAATCAAAAGAATCCAAATACCCAGGAAGAAAATATGATCTACATTCAACACTCTTATAATAGAGCAGTTCATACTTATACTAGTAAGTCCCCTTTTGAAACTTGTTTTGGATATTTTCCACCTTCTCCCTTATATTTTATTTAGGGGAAACAAGGAGGAGTGAGGGAAGACACCACAAGAGAATTGTTGAAAGAAGAGAAATTTGTTGAAAATATTATATAGATCTATTTTGAAGTATAGGAGACACTAAAGAAGTCATAGTAAAAGTATAAGGTTAGAAATGATCAACACAAAATCAAGAAGTCATTTAAAGTGGGAGAGAGAGTTTGGTTACATCTAAACAAGTAAATATCATAGGGTCCTCATAAGAAGATTAAGGATCTACAGTATGTTCCTTTTGAGGTAGTGGAGAAGGTGGGAGATAACACCTACACACTTAGTCTACCCTCATACATGTGCATTTACTCAGTAGTGAATGTGAATAATTTGAAACTCTATGAGCCTTCTATGTTGGATAAGGAGGTGGAGCAATTACTACCTACCATATAGGACTTAGCACCAAATGATCAGTCAGAGTTGCGAAAAGACATAGTTTTTCAAAGGAAGTCCAAAACTACAAGACAAGAGCATCTTGACCTTTGGAAGATTGTGTTGAAAGGACAACATCCAAGAAAAAAAACCGGTACTCCGTGGCAAAGGTTGAGGAAACATTTCATCACTCATTCAGTAAATATTTTGGGGGAAAAAATCCTCCCTAAATGGGGAGTTATGATGCATATTGGATCGTCATACAATTTTTCATCTATCTTGGTACTTTTTTAGGTGGAAAAAACTAGAGGAATCTGCTTGTAGGGCCATTTTAGTTGTAGGTCCCAGTTTCAAAGATTGGGGTCTGAAACCTTCCAAATCCATTTTGATGCATTAAATAACATTTTTTGTTGTTACACTGTTTGAAACTTATTCCCACACCCTCGACAATTTTCTACACTCCAAGACCTTTCCAATGGTGTGTAAAATGCCTCAATTGGAGCTCGTATGCAAAAGTTATGCGTCCCGCAAGTTGACCTACCTTGTTGACCACCATCGTATGAGTGGATGCCACATCAACCCCCATTAATCACAAAAATTAGGCTAGCCACATGTGGACTTTCAAGAATATTCTAGAAGGTCAAAACCTGATCACTAATTGAGGGTTGAGGAAGTGAAAACTTTAAACCGGGATGACTATCAAGCTATGTTAAATATTGGGCCACTAAGAGGATAAAGGGTTCCATTATTTTGTATTTTTCTTGTTCCATAGTTGAGTAGAACATCCAAGGAGTGCTACTTTGAAATCATAATAGAAGAGGTAGGATGTTTTGTAGTAGCCATTCAAGCCACAGTGTTAAAGGCAACTCCATAGTGAGTGTCTCTTTCTTTGTACTTGCTTTCCATAAATGAAGAAAAGAGAGAAGAGCATAGGCCTCACCTTGTAGTTAGGTTTTTCTCCCATGTTGAGTTTCCTAGGATACATATTGTGTTCAATTGTGTGGATGGTGCGTATATGTTTTCCAATTATTTCATTTTTGTATTTAGTTATTTTCATAAATTCAAGCAAAGCTAGTAATTATTAATCTGGAATATAATAAAAATTAGTCTGCATAATCTAATATTTCAAAATATTATAAGATCTATTATGAAGAGTTGCTCCAGTGGAATGTCCACGGTAGTTTATAGATCAATAAAAAATAAACATACGAAAATCTCAAATTCAAAGCATGAAAAGTGAATCCATCTTACTTTCCTCACTATACACATCCATTCCACAATATAAAATGATTATATTTGAGAAAAATATATTTCCCAACCTCAATAGGCCACCGATCTAGACATAAGACATCACATTTCCATTAGACAACAAAACACATGTGCCATTGGCCACCATATTAATTGTGCAAATTTCCATAACCAATACAACAAGAAAGAGTTATGTTCTTCCTTTAATGTACCATCAAACCAACATCCGCCAGTGAATATACCAGGAAAGTGTACAATAGTTAAAAAAAAATAACTTTACACAGTGAAAAATACACCCAACACCAGCTAATATTAGCATGACATAATAAGATATACTTGGAAATTGAATCCAATGATATTACTTCCAGTGGAATTCAATGAAATGATGCCAGGAAGAGGTTGCAAACAACAACAATTATTCATTCAAGTGGGAAATTTTGTTTTGCTTCCACGCAGAACAACACATTGGGTAGAAAATAAACATTTTATTAGCCTTTACCAAAGGATGACATTGTTTAGTAGCTGACACGTTGTACACTCTACTACCATGGCTTCACAACTTCGATGTTGTACTTGGCATCACACATAATTGTATCATGTGACAAACATAGTGATTCAGTGCTCATGATTTTGTTTTGTTTTGTTGGTTGTTTTTTTTCTTCAAAGGATTGGCTCTAATACCATGATAAGAATCCACTACAAACATAGTTTCTCTTTTGTATTTTATTCCCCAATCCTTTTAAGGATCGAATCTTAAACTAGGTACAGTACTATAATAAATTTATTGCAAAAATATTGATCAAGAAACACAACAATGAAGCTCACTAAAACACAATCATAACACACACCAAAAAAATGTGTTTGTTCCACTGAGCTCCAACTGAATTTATACATAGAGGTATTTGACTAAATATAGACACACTATCAAATCAATAGTCCAAGCCAACATAACTTGACTCTATATTATAATGTAGGAGAAAATCTTGTTGAAGAGAATCTCTCATATCCAACTAAGATTCAATCAACTCCACAATAATAGAAACTACATATCTACATAGATAACTTGAAATACTCATTGGAAAAACCAATAACAAACTCTAGAAAAAATAATAATTTCTCCAATTAGCATTAAAATCACATTTTCTAACCACATCTGTTATAAATAATTGTGCTTAGGGCTCAACTAATATCCTTTAAACTAAATTACAAGTGATGATACAAATGGAATTGTAATAATAGACTAGAAATGATAGGCATTTTCATTTCATGGCTACGAAACATTATATTGTGGAGGTTGTCTAATTTATTAAAGAGATTCATGCTATGTAGGTTGGAGGCTATATTTCTTGGTAGCTCATGATCTAAGAAAAATTACAAGTATTCAATTCACAACCTCACACATGCCATAAGGTTCCTACAACCCACACCAACTTCCTCCAATCAAGGCACCTTTGTCCCTAGCTCCTCTTACCACTTGGTTCAAGGGGTAGAAGACAACAACACGTTCGCATAATTCCAAACACTACATGTGTCAAATTCCATATCTCTTCATGCACATTTCAATGACCTACATGTGTGCACACAACCATGATTGTTATGGAATCTCAACGAGTGAAGAAGACAAGTTATCACCCCATTGATAATTACAAAATTAAAAAACTTCATAAATTGTAGCCAAAAACTATTTCTTGTAACTGAAATGCAATATTATATACAATATGAAGAAAAAACATAAAAAATAATAGATTGAGTTAACACACACACATAGAAATTTTATTATGAGTTACAAATCCTAGGGAAAACCAGTATGTACTTCCCCTCATTTCAAGGATGATACCTAGGGTAAATCCTAGAATAATAAAGGCATAAGGTTGGTCAACAACAAGGCTCAAAGCCATTACAATAATACACTCATTAAGATCTCATCATGTCACTTGTGAGAATCAATCATAGGTGGGGAGGATAACAATCATTCCTCCTAACCACCCAAGCTAAGCCCAATTGACAACACACAAACACACATTGAAAAGAAGACAAAAATTATACACATTTTATTGATTTCAAGGTACATTTCGATAGCTTGATATTATAGCTATTGACTTAATCATCATGAGTATGAAGTTGTTTCCTTCAAGGTTCAATACATAGATATCAAAATTAAAACTAAAAATGGGGTAGTAAATTGAGTTGAAAGGTTAGTTCTCCATAATATCGCACTAGGCCTAAAAATACCATGGTGTTGGAAGTTCCTCTCCAAATAGTCAGACTATGCTAATCATTCCTCCACCTAATCAAGGTGGCTGAAACTTCTGAACAAATATGACCTCAAAATATTTTGAAGGAGGAACAAGATCCTTCTTCTCCCACAATTATAGTGCCTTCTAGCAATTTTATTTCCTCTTTATCCAATTGGTTATTCTCTCTAAAGATACATGAGTAAATGAAATTCTTTCAAAATTATTGGCCAATTCCATATGCCTATGACTCTTACTTGGTGGTGAATGTTAAGAATCTAGGCCTTACTTTTCATCCAGTCGATCACTAGCTTGAAGTCACCAAAAACCTCAATGTTTTTCATTCCTCGCTCAATTGGCATGATTAATCAAGGTGTGTGCTTTAATGAGTAATGCTTGGTTGTTTGTGGTTGAACTAATCCCTAACTTGAAGTTCACTATATGGACTCATCCATTGGTTTTAGCCATCCTTTTTCCCTGCTTCTGCCTGGATTTCTCTTTTCTACTCCATCCACTACAAGGAGAACACCTTCTTGTGGAGGTTTTTACAAAACCTCCCCAAAACAATTATCCCTTATTTGTTTATAGCAGAGGTTGTTAGTGGAGGTGGGCGGTCGGAGGTTTTTTTTTCAGTTCTCCTTTCAGGACTATATGCCTCGATGAGCATCTAAAAATATTGTACCAGTGATAAAATGATCAAACACACCATCATTGTTCATAGTGGAGCTTATTAGCGGATGCGAGCGGTCAGAAGTTTTTTGGGAACAAATTTTGTTGGTGTGCATATACGGTACATCCACCCCGGTACTCAAATAAAACATAACGCATCCACTCGTAGATTTTCAAACACACCGTCATAAGTTATAAAAAATAACAAGCACCGATCAAAGTGCACCGATACCATTGAATCTTACATACCAGTACGTACACAATGTAAGATGACACACCATGGTAAGGGTAAATAAAAAGAAATTACCAAACTGATTTTCATTGTGACACCTCATCCAGTGCTTCCAATCTCTTAAACAAGCACCGATGCTTACTCTATTCTCACAGATGCATTGTTTTTTGTGCTTCTTTGTGATTTAGATAGCTCCACCAGTCAATATTCCACACATTTCCATTTTTTGGAAATTACCATGAATTTTCATTTCCTCTCAATGGTGGAACCATGCCTCCTCAGGACATATGAATCTAGGTAATGTTCTTATTACCTTCCCATTGCCATTTTCATGAATTTAAAATTTGAATTTAGCTTGAAATTTGGGATTTTTTTCAAAACTTTTTTCTGTCTCCATGTGGTGCATTGTTTCAATTCACTCTCCCCAACGTGGTGTGTCCCGTGCTAAATTCACAGTAAGCATCATCGTCAGTGTGTCCAAGCTTTACCTTAAGTAGTGCTTCCACTTAAATGATCTGAATCTGATGTGTTATAAAGGACAACACCCAGTAAATAATTTGTTAGTTCTTTTCAAACTCTGAAGAACCAATGTGTTCCATTTAACCAAGCACACTGTTAAAAAATGACACACAAGAAATATAACTCAGAGATGCAACCTGTTTAAAAAAATTCACTAATGCAATTAACAACTCTGCGCCAGAACATATATTGACCAATTTGAAATTACGAGGAGTTTCCTTTGACGCCCCGTGTGTGGTGCTCTATTATTCACAACACCCTTTTAAACAAAACAACGGTGCTTCAATAAAATAGTCACATCGGTGCGTTCCTAGTAACAAATTGCACTACTTAATTTGCAATGAATCAATATTACGAAGTGGTTCCCATACTGACATAAACCACACTGGTAAGTTATACTATACAACACACCACTAAACATCAATTTGTTGCTATGGAATCTATAGCACACGGGTATTGTCTGTAAGTGAAATCACATTGTTATTAACACATTTCATAAAAAATGGGTTGATGGTGCACTTATGTTAACCCAACGCACCGTTGTGTTGTGTCATTTCAGTGGACGCCTGGTAATCGATGCTCTCGAAAAAATAATGCATTGTTAAACAAAATGTCAGTGCTCCAATAGAATGGTAGAACTGGTGCGTTTATATTAACACAACACACCGTGTAAGTTGATATACAACAATTTTACCTATTAGTGTGGTTGGATCCAAACAACACACAAGTACTATAAAGAGCATGACATTGGGCCGATTTTTCACAAATTGTCAACGGATTGTGTCTTATGGTAACCACTGCTAATATTCTAGGAAGTGAACCAATTGAGATAAATGCACTTGTGTGTTATATTAATCGAGTGCGTTGCTAGGTTTTTGAAACATAAATTTTCCTTCGCGGTGCATAAAATAACTAAAACGCATCAGCAATGTGTACTACAATACAATGAGAAAAATACATAACAATTTACCATATCAGTTCATTTTATGGGATGCCCCGTTACCGATGCGTTATAATACAAACACACTAGTATCAACACATACAAAGATACAATGCAGTGTCGGTGTGTTAATTTAAATGGAACACATCGATGCGGTTAGGTGAGTTGTACTGGGAAAAATAGTTTAAAAATTATCATTCTTGTTCATTTTTTAAAACACTCCCATTAATGATGCATCAAGAAAAGACAACGTACCGGTTAAAAGCGGCCATTGCTCGAGCTAACATAGAGAGTCAGTACGTTTAATATAACCAAGCACACCATGTGATTTAACATTAACAAAGTGTACTACAACGGTGTGTTCCATAGAACTAATTTCCCTTCGTTAAACACTTCATATGTGAAATGACATTGTGGGTCATTTTGTATGACAACCCTTAACTAGTGCGTTGTATATCAAAATGCAACACTATAGAGATCGATGTTCAACTAGCAATAATGCATCAGTGTGTTGTATTTAACACATATATGTTTAGTGCCTTATTTCTAATAAGCAACACTGAACACGGTGCACGTGTTTTTGTTAATAGCACCAATTACTTTTTAGAATTTTTTGGCAAACATAAACTAATTTCAGTTTTTGATAAATACAAATTAGTTGTATATGTTTGTGTTTTATATTTTAAATTCATTTCACATATATGTGTGTGTGTGTGTGTCCCTAAAAAGGATTTTCTGTGAATCAGATACATCAATGATGTTGAGCGCAATAGTAGCAGTAACAATAGTAACAACTAGAATAAAAACAATTTAATTCACAAACTACATATGCAAACCTCCACAGTCAAATTTTGTGGAGGAAAAAACATAGGTCACTCTTCAGTGCCTCTCATAATTTAGCACATAGAATCTATACTCTACCACTTTCTTGGTGCTCTTCTTCACATCTCCTCCTCTCTGGGCTGCTCAACTTTCTCCAAGATATCATCCTCATCATTCCTATAGCCATAATATGAACTACAGTCAATTCACTTGTAGATCACATACCTACACCTCCTCTTCTTCACCTTGAGGGGGATTATCAAATATCTCTTTAAGGATGGGGAGTAATTTCTTATCCTTGAAGTATCTATAACTGAATCCCTTTCCTATGGCATCGGGCACATCAACTTTGTTCCCTTCCAAATCCATCATATTGGCCCCTACTTTTTCATAATTAGGAATACCAAGCTCTACGGTTGGAGATTCCAGTGCCCCTTTTCCATGTTCAACAAGAAAGGACCCTGGTGGATGTCTTAATTATAACATTGTGTCAGCCTCAAGAATGAACTAAGATCCATATTGCATATTTAATATAAGTTAAGAAGCACATTTAGAAAAACAATCGATGATCCATAAGCTTTGTCAGCATGCCTTATCATTAAATATTAATCATTTCGTTGGCCTTGACCTTCTCCTTCATGAGATCCCCACCTGTGTTCTTACTAACAATATCATCATGTTTCTTCTTTTCCACAAGCATGCGCTCAATCAAATTCTCATCCAAAAGGGGAACATGGGCAACAAACTCTCATTCTCTGTGTTGTCGGTTTCCCTTGTCCTGTTATCCCATTTATTTTTTCACATCATCATCTTCCTCGAATATGACCAAATTAATGTTAATGACTTCCCTGCTCTTGATCATCAATATAGCCTACCTCTAGATAGAATCGATCCTCTACCACTCCTTTAGGGCTCTAGCCTGCATCTTCTCTTCCACAGGATGCTCAACTTTCTGCAAGATATCATTATCATCATCCATTTTTCCATAAAAATAGGCATAAATTTGTTTATATATCACATACATAGACCTCCTCTTCTTCTCCTCATGGGGATTATTGAATATCTCTTTGACACCTAGGAGGAATTTCCCAGTCACACTTGTTCAATTAGTTGCTGGAAGATTGTAACATGCCATCTTCTAGCAATCAATTTTACAATTGTGGCTGAGAAATTCCTCCCCGACGTCGAAGAGCTATTTCATAAACCCCCCGAGGCTAAGAAGAGGAGGTATAGGTATTTGATTTACAAGATAATTGACACAAGTTATTATGATGATAGGGATGATGAGAACAGTATATTGGAGAAAGTTGAGCGACCCACGGAGGAGGAGATGTGGGTGAGTGAGGTGAGGGAGTGGCATAGGATAGAGTCTATATAGAGGGAGGCCAATTTGACGATAAAAAGAAGTGAGGTTGTTTCCATTAATCCAGTCTTATTCGAGGAAGATGAGGATGTGGCAAAAAAAATGGGAGAGCGGCACAAGGGAAACAAACAATAGAGAGAGTGAGAGTTTATTGCCCATGTGCCCCTTCTGGATGAGAAAGAAATTGAGTGCATGGTTATGGAGAAGAGGAAACGTGATGACCTTCTTAGTAAGTACATGGGTGAGGATCTCATGGAGGAGCAGGCCGAGGTCAAGAAAATTCTTAATGTTTAGCGATAAGACATGTTGACAAAGCCTATGGATCAACAATTTTTTTTCCAAATGTGCTTCTTAAATTTTATTAAATATACAATATGGAGTGTAAATCATTCTTGAGGTTGACAAAGTATTATAATTAATACATACACCAAGGTCATTTATTGTTGAAAAAGGTAAAGTGGCACTGGGAAGCTCCGATCATAGAGCTTGACGGTCCTAATTATGCTAAAGTAGGGCCCAACATGACGGACTTGGAAGGGAACGAAATTGATGTGTCGGATGCCACAGGAAAGGGACCTAGTTACAGATACTTCGGGGCTACAAAATTCCTCCCCATCCTCAAAGACATATTCGATAATCCTCCTCAACGTGAAGAAGAGGAGGTGTAGGTATGTGATTTACAAGTGAATTGACTTCAATTCATATTATGGTTACATGAATGACAAGGACAATATCTTGCAAAATTTCAAGTGTCCCATGGAGGAGGAGATGTGAAGTAGAGCACTGAGGAAGTGGTATACAATCAATTCCATGCGCTAAATTATGAGAGGAACCAAAGAGTGATTACCTCCACAAAGAACAACCTCCGCAAAACTTTAATTATGGAAGTTTTCATACATGCTTTGTTAATTAAATTGTTTCTCGATGCATTTTTACATAACAACCTCTTTGGTGTTCTTTCAATCGCACTGGTGCGCTATAAATAGTATAATACACATGTATATTGTGTTTTTTCAAATCATGTTGACATTGTTGTTGTTTGATTTATAAAATAAATAATAAGTATGTTGATGATTTCTCTGTTTTTAAATTAAATTTAAGATGTATCACTCTTTATAATTTATAGTTTCCATATAATGTTGAACTTTAGTTTTATGAAATCATTTACTTTGGATTCTAATTGCGAAAACTTATAACTATTAATTCCTTATAATGTTAAATTCATCTTCAAGGTAAATTGTTTAATTTCCATCAAGTTGATACAATATGTTGATTAAACATGTTTACAAAGAAAAATTGCTTCTGTGAAATGTTATTTTCTTATTTATTTTATTGATAACATTATAATAATTGTTATATTTATGAGTAGTGATGGTACAAATATCTTATATATTGGGATGTTCTTTTTTTTTTCAATTATTATATTCGGCTGACTTATGCCAAGTGTCATATTAGACTATAAAATGCACCTCACTTTATATTAATAATAAAAAATGATAATAAAGGTGTTAATATAATCAATATGTTTTTTTTAATTCGTAGGAGAAAATTTCATTCTTTTTAAATGATTGTGTTAAAATTTTAATGCAAAAACATA
>JASDQU010739268.1:225843-249662 GCA_032191745.1 Picea mariana | reverse complement strand
ATCCTCCCATCTAACATAACTTTTCTCCCCTAAATTCCTTCCCCCATCCCCCGTAAATTCCTACCTGCCCCTATAAATTCCCATCTACTCTTATCCCTTCAAACTTTCCCATCACTCGTAATACAATTAATAATAAGTTCATTCATTTTTAAATAATTTAATCTATTAATAAAATTATGATAAATTCTAATTAGTTTAATAATTTACTTGAGTTAATTAAAGTAATTATTTCGAGTATTTAATTAAATTTAATACATTAATGMCCTGAATTAACTTACTTAAKTATAATCATTAATTAATMTATTTGGGRTGTTACATACACCCACCCTTCAATAAACTTCGTCCCAAAGTTATAGTAATTCACAATACAAGGATAATAATAACATTATTCATACATCTAGATCATATAAGCAACATCATTAATTTAATACATTCATAAATACTAGTGTACATGCGCAATGCATGTAGGTGTAGCTAGCACA
Source organism: Picea mariana (assembly GCA_032191745.1). Classification (NCBI taxonomy): domain Eukaryota; kingdom Viridiplantae; phylum Streptophyta; class Pinopsida; order Pinales; family Pinaceae; genus Picea; species Picea mariana. Next base: position 249,180 of record JASDQU010739268.1, on the reverse strand, counting down.
TACATAACTCGTCCATGTACCAATGGAAACAATTAGCATATCTAATACAATTCGTGTATGCTTACAGCCTAATTATTGGGTTATGAAAAGGTATAAATATTCCCCTCATTCTCATGATTTAGGATACAATATCGATTGGTTTTTCTGTTACTTAGGAATAAAATAGAATAGAAAATGATTAAAATGTCTTCCAGAAATATTATTGAGTTGTATTTTATAAATTCTAAAATATGGTTGGAATTGTTTGATTTTGTTACAGGAATGGGTAAATATTGCTAAACCCATGATAGCGAAAGATATTTTGGAGATATGTAAGCTATTGGAGGTTAAAGATATTAGGCGCAAAATAGTTTCAAGAGAGATTGGTTCTCTATTTTGTAAACTTCATAAATAGTAATAGCGATCTTGAGGATCTTTCGATCCTCAGGATAGCTTAATTTACCCATATTTTTTAATATATAAAGGGTAGTGGATCCTGGATGGGATCATTTAAGAATTTTATCCAAGCATTTAGAACTCAGAATTGTTCTGCACAAACAACTTTTGTAAATGTTGGATCAGTTATGGAATTAATAAAGGATTTGAACATTTTCATCATTTTCGCATACTGAGTTTCTAGCAGCAGTACTTTTGAGGACCGAGGGCCCAGTCTAAAGGAGTCACTGTCTCAATCTATAATTGTATCAATTTGATTCATGTTTTATGGTTTAAATCTCTTTTGTGGTAATTAAGATAAATGTGTGAGTGTGTTGATACTTTCATGTTGTTTGCTTGTAAAAGATAGATGCTTCATTGTAAATGTTATCGATTGTTGTTTCAGATTCCATTTTGTTGTAGTTTACCGCTTGACAGTTCCTCTCATTTTCACACGCGCAGTTCCTTTTCGCTTAAATTAGCATGTGTTGTCCCTTTCGCTTAGTTTAGTATTTGTTGTTCCTTTTCTCTTAAATTAGCATTTGTTGTCCCTTTCACTTAGTTTAGTATTTGTTTTTCCTTTCCACTAAATTATCATTTGTTGTTCCTTTCATTCACTATTCTTTTCTCAATTTACAGTACTCAGTTATTTCTTTCCAACAGATTAGATAGTCGTCAATAGATCAGTTTATTAAGCTTTTCCATAGATTCAATTCCTGTTCTTGAGTAGATCAATTTAGCAATTCAATTCATGCTTTTAAGTATGTTATAGATAAAATTTCAATCTTGTTCAGTAAAATCTTAGTTTCACAAGTTTAATGAATGTGTGAGGAACTTAATTGTTGATAAACACAGATTTTCTATGCGATTTTAACCTCTACGAGCTATCTGCATAGACTTTGCTGATATTATTGAAATAAAATATGAATCCTCGAGTTGATAAATTAATGTTAAACTAAGTTTGTTTTTAGGACATATTTAGAGCCCAACATTTTGGCGTCGTTGTCGGGGAGAGTGTCAAAGATAACATAGGTTATGTCTCTGGAGGATGAGGTATTGAAGATGGATGGTAAGAACCTATGCAGGCAATAAGTAAATTTCTTATGCCAGCGTCTACCCCTAGGTGATATATAGAGATTGTATAAGTGTTTAGAATTTTCTTTGTGTAAAGTGTGTATGACTAAAAAGAAAGAACCTGAAAAACCAAAACCCCCACCAAAAATTACCAAATCCCAGGGCTCGGTGCTCCCTGGGAGAAACACTTTCATAGATGACATCATCTGAAAAGATGAATCTCAAGCTTCGGTTGGACCCAGGAGAGGCTCCACCTGAATCCCTCAAAACTTGAGGGACACAGCAAAACTCGAGGGACTGAGCAAAGTTTTCAAAGTACAGATCTTCCACCTCTCGGCCCTTTAGAAGAGGGAAATTCTTGTAATCTGGAGGAAGGAGAAGGGGAAACCAGTGGGGTTGTTAAGGAAAACCCATCACCACCACTTGATCCTGAATATCATGTAAAAGGAGAAGTCATACCTGAAATTCCAAACAGAGGTAGCGTAACCAAATCCCCTAGGGAGTCGAGTAATCAATCAAAAGAGCACCCAGGCCAAGAAATTCTTGAAGATTATTGGCATATCTTCGACCAAATGGCACAACAAAATCAACAACGACCCCAGACCTGCACGTTGGAATATCCGATAGTTGATTCAGTTGCCAATGCCCCTATGAAATAAATTCCCCTGCAGAATCTTCCAACCTTTCATGGATTGATTTTAGAAGATCCGGATGCATTCTTATTCGAATTTGATGTCCTATGTAGGGGTTATGATTACACCTTTGAACCCCAAAAAATAAATTTTTTCCCTTCGACTTTGAAAGGGGAAACTCTGCGTTGGTTTATGGGACTAGGGGGTGGAAATATAAACTCATGGGATCAAATGAAACATGCCTTCTTGAAAAAATATCAAGATTATTGTAGAACCAGGGATCTAAAAGATGAAATATTTCAAATGACTGCAAAACAAAACGAGGCGTTAGAAGAATATGTTGAAAGGTTCCAATATAATCTGCAAAGATCCCCTTATGGTACATTACTAGGTGAAGTGATCAAAGACACTTTGATAAAGGGAATGAAAGATGAATGGGTAGAAACATTGAATTTAATGGGGAAGGGTGATATCTATCACGAAACCTATGATAACATCGTTCAGTTGTGCATCAGGTGCTCACGTGGAAGTACATGGACCAGGTCATGGATGTAGACTCCCCTCACCAAAAATAGTAATATTACCAGCAGAGGCGTCATCCGAGAAGAAGTCGATAATCTCTTAGAAAATTTCAAAACTGATATTATGAGCACTCTGACTACACAATTGGATGAATTGCAGGCCAAACGAAAGAAAACGGAAGTAGACTAGAACTTAGCTATATTTTTTCACAGATGCAGAAGAAAACATGGTCCAAGGGAATGTCCGTTGGATGTGGTTCGGGTGTGTTCTATCTGTGTTAAAGACCACGCAAAAAATCAATGCCCATCGCTACCAGGATTAAAAGTTGTCTTCAGAGAAGCGAAAGAGGAAACATAACCATTATATTTGATGGCTCAGTGTCGCCAATGGCAGGCCTGGCCTCCAGGTACACTACAAGATCCTTCTTCTTTCTTTTATGGACAGTATAATCAGTAGCAAAATTATGGAAACACATGGCAGGGCCAACCATTTGCTAACCCCACTTGGCAGTCCCAACAATATCTAGCTGCAAATTCCACTTGGCCAAACCAACCGACTGCAAACCCCATTTGGCAGAATCAACCAGCTGCAAATTCAATATGGTCTAACTCATAATACCCTACCTCATCCCAGAAAAACTCAAACAACAACCCCTACCCTTCATAGTGGTCCAACGCGACTACCCAAAACCCAAATTGGAACCAGAATTGGTAGTGCCCCATGGGAATAACCAATCAAAACCATGGGGATGGCCCCTCAAACCCAAACCACTTTGCAAGCTCCACTCCAACTACCCCAAAACCCTCAATCGCAATTGCGCCCTCAATTACCGGCCCAACCTCACCCAAATCCTAATAATAGACCAGCTCAACTCATCCAGATTATGGATAATATGGAAGGGGAAATCAACTCGTTAGGGTGCAATGAAATCTGGTTGAGATCGGGGCGCATAATCTCTCCTAAAGAAAGTAACGCTTCCCAAATGCAGGAGAATGAAAATAACATAAAACCAGCAATAAAACCCTCGACTGTGGTCATAACGAAAGAAACAAAGTAGGGGGGAAACATAGTCGAGCCACAAGATCCTGATAAAGATGTAACTCGTCCTCCCCCGTTCCCCGAAAGGTTGATGATAACAAAACCTGTTGTGTATCTCAACCTCGACATCGTAGGGGAACTCAAGAATTTATATGTTAAAATCCCACTCTTGTAGGCTCTGCAAGACATCCCGATTTATGCAAAGAAAATCAAGGAATTATGTGGAAGGAAACCTATTAGGAAAGTCAAAAATTTATCATCAACTGTTCATGTGGCAGGAGCCTTGTCTGATCTCATTTTAGGGAGACAAGAACCAATCAAATATGCAGACCTAGGGAACCCCATAGTAACAGTTCAGATCCAGGGCTGTTCTTTTCCAAATACATTAGTATATTTTGGAGAAGCCATCAACATCTTGACCATGGAAACCTGCAACACCCTAGATTTTGACTCCTTCAAACCTACCCCAATTATGTTACAATTGGCTAATCGATCAGTGGTTAAACTGGTCGGTACATTACACGTTATAGCAGTTTCAGTCGACTCTTGGGAATATCCAGGAGATTTCCTCATCATCAACCCAAGAAGTAGGCTTGAAGGGCATCCATTAATACTAGGAATACCATGGCTCACAACAACAGATCCATACATAGGATGTCGTACGGGAAATATGACAATTTCTAGAGGAGGTGTTATGAAGAACCTCATCCTATATCCTCCAGCCAAGCCAAGCCCGACTATCATACATCCGCAGCTGCCACCACCAAGATATCCAGAAAAGGATCTATGATCCCCTCTCACGCTGGAAGAAGCTCTCAGACTCAAGAACTAATTAGAGGATGACGTGATCAGTGGTTTCATCAACAACCCAACCATTGTAAATAACCCAACATTCCAAATGCTCAAAGTTGTTCTAGATTGTAAAGCGCAAGGAGACTCGCTGGAATATTTGATGGAACAACAAATCCAGAATACCACCGTCCATAACAACAAATCAATTGAGATTACACTAGGGAAGTCTCTGAATGTCAACACCAATTTAGATGAGCAACAACAAAAAAAAATGATTCAAATCCTTTCTAAATATCAACAAGATTTTGCCTGGGAGTATTCTGACATGAAAGGTATTGATCCTCAACTTTGCACACACCATATTTATATTGAGAAAGATGCCTGACCTATCCAATAGCCCCAAAGAAGATTGAATCCCCACCTCAGATACATTGTCAAAGAATAATTACAGAATTTGTTGAACGTAGATTTTATATATCATATCTCGGATAGTCGGTGGGTTTCCCCACTAGTGATCATTCCCAAGAAGAATGGGAAATGGTGAATCTGTGTAGACCACGGGGAACTTAAAAAATACACCCAGGAAGACCACTTCCCCCTACCTTTCATTGATCAGGTCTTCGATACCTTAGTAGGAAATAAATTCTTTTCTTTCCTAGATGGTTTTAGTGGCTATAATCAGATCCAAATTGCCCTGGAAGATCAAGATAAAACTACATTTACATGCCCCTGGGGTACCTTTGCATATAGAGTATTTTCCTTTGGATTATGTAATGCCCTAGCTACATTTCAAAGGGCCATTCTAAGCATATTTTTTTATCTGATTAGTGAAGGGCTTGAAGTTTACATGGATGATTTCACTCCTTATGGCGATGACTTTGATCAAGATCTAGACTATCTGGAGAAGGTACTCGAACGGTGCATTGCTACCAGGTTATGTTAAGTCATGAAAAATGTCATATGATGATGAATGAAGGTGTGGTACCAGGACATTATATTTTTGCAAATGGAATCAGGGTAGACCCAGAAAACATATAGGTAATCCTTATTCTACCTACACCACGTACACAAACTGAGGTACGTAGTTTCCTTGGCGCTTTAGGATATTATCGTAGATTTATGGAAAATTTTGCAAGAACTGTTGCACCTTTACATGATTTGACTGGTAATGTTGAATTTCAGTGGACTGACAAGTGTGATGTGGCATTCATAGGACTCAAAAGGAAGATTTCAACAGCACCGGTGCTGAGAGGACCAAACTGGAAAATACCATTTCACATCTCCACAGATGCATCAGATATCACCATAGGTGTTGTCCTTGGATGAGAAGAAGAAAAGAAACCCTATGTTATTTATTTTATCCTCAAGAATCTCAATCCCGCTGAATCTAATTATATAGTAACAGAAAAAGAATTTTTAGTTGTTATACATGTCATCAATAAATTTCGTTATTATATAACAAGCTATCCAGTTATTTTGTATATTGATCATTTTGCCATTAAATATCTAGATAATAAACCTGTTACTTATGGACAGGTCACTCGGTGGTTATTGCTATTGCAAGAATTTGGCATCACCATCAAAGACCAACTCGGGAGAGAAAATCTTGTTGCAGAATTACTGTCCCGCATACCCAAAACAGATGATTCCTTAACGATTGAAGACCAATTTTCGGGCGAGCATCTGTTTGCTGTCATTACTAAGCCACCTTCGTATGTTGATGTGGAAAATTATCTAGCAGCCAGGAAACTACCAGCGCATCTATGATCAAGAGAAAGAAAATTGATTGTCCAGCGTAGTGCACAATTCACCTGGATTGATGGATATCTTTTCCACACAGGGTTGATCTCCAGGTCCGTAGATGTGTCCGAGATGATGAAATATACAACATACTGAAGGCAGGACATGACAAGCCTTGTGGCAAGCATTTTGCAGATCACAAGACTGGACATAAGACTTTACACATGGGCTATTATTGGCCCTCAATATTCAGAGATGTGAAGAAATATGTTCATGCTTGCGACAGTTGTCAACGGATGGGTAAACCAAGTCATGTTGATGAAATTCCCCTAAAATCACAAGTAGTCGCAAAACAATTCGAGATATGGGCACTAGACTTCATTGGCCTCTTTAATCCGAAGTCAAAACAGAAGGCCTATATTCTAGTTGCAACGGACTACATGACCAAATGGGTAGAGGCAGAAGCCTTACCAAACACAACAGAGGAAGTAGTCAATAAATTTATTTTCAAATTATTTGTATGCTATGGAATACCCAAGGAAGTAATCACTAATGGGGGGTCACAATTTACATCTCATAGAATCACAACCACCCTGAGAAATTATCATATTAAACACATAGTTACTTCTCCATACCACCCACATGCAAACGGACAAGTAGAAAGCATCAATAAAGTCTTGGAGGCAACTTTGACAAAAACCGTCTCGACAAACTGATAGAATTGGGAAACTGAGCTTCCAAATTCCCTATGGGCTTATTGCACAACATGGCGTAACACCACTGGATACTCTCCTTATCACTTAGTCTATGGTAAATAATCTATTTTTCCAATCAAGTTTGAGATCAAGACTCTAAGGATGACCCAGGAAATTGGACTGGATCTTACAGAGGCACATAAACAACGCCTACAACAGCTCAATGAGTTGGATGAAGCACGCATGTCCTCCTTGGAGTGCACATATGTTATTCAGCAACAAAGAGCGAACTAGAACGACAAACATATCAATAAGAAATCATTCCAGAAAGGTGACTGGGTGCTTCACTATGATTCCAGATTTCATGATTTTCCTGGAAAATTACAGACAAGGTGGATGGGACCATATGAAATTAATGAAGTTCAAGATAATGGCATTGTCACTTTAATTACCATTGATGGGTCTGGATCTCCCTTTCTGATAAATGGACATCGGCTACGACTCTACCATCAGTTTCATTCAAAAGAATCCTTCTGTCAAGAAGTAAGTAAGGACCCTACTGTTCAAATCTTGGCTGGCTGGGAAGGTGACCCAACAACCTCAACTCCATAAATGATGATTTTTTAGTACTGTATATATTGTATATATCTTTCTTTACAGATTTGATTGAGTTTTTAGTTTTTTTTCGTTTTTTATCTACTTGAGAGAATATGAACAAGAAAATATGACTATAATGAATATAATTAACACTCTTTTATGTTCCTTGCTCCTGTCTCACTTTGCTCAGCAAATATAAACCCTATTTTTCTTCAAGAAAATGAACATGCTTATGGACCATCCAATATGTCGATTATTGCATAAACTTACCCATAGAAATTGAATGAATTTAGTTGATGACTAATCAACTATAGATTCACTAAATCAAAAATGTATGTGGGAGTTTTAATCAGATGGGTAAATATTTGAACATCATCGTTGATGTTCATTTAAAAACGAAATGATTGTCGTTCCGTTTAAAGCGACGATTGTTGTTACCTTCGCATGATCATCGATTCCTTTGCAACCCATTATCGTTCCTTTGAAAAGAACGATTGTTGTTCCCTTCGTAAGTAATATCGTCCATCCAAAATAACGATTGTTGTTCCTTCTGTCACACTGTTGTTCCCTTATAATGATTGTTGTTCCTTTTTCAATCGTGTTGTACATTTGAAAGGAACAGTTGTTGTTCCTTTCACGATTCTTTCTTATTAATGTTCCTCTCTCAAAAACATGCGATTGTTATGTCAGTCACTCCTTTGGACATGACCTTCACTAATTCCTTTTCATTATCACTAGTTCTAATTTTTCATTTGGTGTGGATCATTTAACATACCTTAGTAAACTATTTTTGTATCAATCTCTTTGAATCATCTTAAAAATTGTTCACAATTCATTAACCACCGTAATTCATTTATTTCCCCTATATATCTACATATACTTGAATGATACTTGTTTTCATATCATAATAACGAATATTAAATACATTCTTACTTGGCACTCTTACACTTCATATGCCATCCCTCACTCTTAAGGAGTAGATGAGCCTCCCTTGATAGAGCTTAAAAAAAAAAAAAAAATTCAAACTCAAAATCAAAATAAAGTTTTTCATCAAAGTAATAAACTTCTTCCATAAGGAATAGGAGGTCTCATCAAGATCCAACCTACCACGATCATCAGATAATAACATAGGTGACATTCCCACTATGGCTACCACACCAGGGCAATGGCCTTTGGCATTTTTTTGTCAAAGGACAAGAGGTCTCATCACGAGCTGACTTGTTCACTTAGGTTACAATCTAGTGAGTGGCATTATCATCATCTGGCCACCAAACCAGGATAATGGTCTTCTTGGAAAAAGACAATTCAAACTATTTATTAAGGATACAAGCTCATCTATGGGTTAAGAGGCAACCCTGTCGAGGCTATGGACGCCTGTTGGTAGCAGTGGATCTTCCTGTGGTATCGAATTTTACCTTACATACGCCAAGTTTTAGTGTGTTCTTAGATTTCCTTTTCTAAACAATGAGGCTATCATTCCGGATATATCCAATAAAAAGGGAAAGTAACAACGTTATGTTAAGTGGAAAATTTTAAACATGTGAACAAATTTAAAATCTTTCGGAATATTTTTTCCTCAAAGGGTTTCTAACTTAGGTATGACAATTCGAATTTCCCACACAAAGTGATGGTTATCATAAATACCGTTAAAGTGATTTTTGAAAAATTATTAATGATTGTCTTTTTCAGCGGCGACGACGGCATAGCAATCACACCTCACAGGAACTCCCCACCATTATTACACTCGTACATGTGACGGCCAAGGTTGAACTTTCCATTTATGGGGGGAAGATGCTCGGCACATTTACCAATAGATTTCAATAAGTGTAGTAAATACGAAAAAAATCTCATTTTTACATATACACAATGTTGTTCTATATTTTATATTTTTGTTGTTTGAAAGACTAGTTGAGTTAAGCTACAACACGGAGCGTTACTCGTCCTGTTTCCAGAAATATGGGAGGCCAAAGTGTGTGAAAAGAACCAACATTACTACATGTAATTGAGCACGCAAGAGAAATCCCACACATTCTCAGGTGGACGGAGTACTTCAATCGGTTGCAAGGATATGATACAAACATCACAATCGAATTCTTCCAGAACTTGCAGGGAGAAACCTCCATGGTTCAAGATATACGAATTCCAGTCACTCAGGAAATAGTAGCAGATGTTACAAGCCTTCCTAACACAGGAATACAATGGACTGGAATATATACAATGGTCAAAGAAGTTGTAGAATCCTTCGTAGACCTTGGAGAGGAATTGGATAAAAAGGGAAAGGGACTTAACCCGAGCACGCTCAACGAACCCTGGAAAGAACTAGCAGGTGTCATGTAGGGGTATATCACCTGCGACGGAAGGTATGATGTGATCCGGCCATGCCACCTCAAACTACTAGTAGCACTCAAACAACGATTAGTGATCAATTTACCTTTTTTTCTAAATGCTATGTTACATGAGGTCACCATATGATCCAGATTATTTTCGGCACGAAATGAGATTGGATATATAATAAAGAAATGCACAGAGATATCGCAGATATTCAATAATATAACAAAAATGTATCAGAGATGCAGCCATAAACATAGATATACAGTAATAAATGATTTCTATTAATGAAATAAATGTACAGAGACTGTAAAAATACAGAGTGAAAGACTCGCTAGAATGGTGGCAGCTTATCTCTGAGAAGAGATGTGACGGCTACTCGCATTCGCAAGAAGATGATTACAATGAGGCTATGAAGGCCTTTTTACAATAATCAGGAATGCCAAAAAACCTAGACATCCAAAAACCTAACCCTAGGAGATGAAGCACCAAAAGTCATGTGGGCCCCGTTTGGGTAAGTGAGTACATCAACTTCCCGGGGTCGTAACTTTTGCATACGATCTCCGTTTTAGGCGCGTGATAGCTTGTTGTAAAGGTATCATCGAGGAGATTAATTTTGGGGTCTCAATAATGCCTTTTGATATCATTGAAAACCTTTATCTCGAAAAACCTTCATTTGGGCCCTCAAAATCGCCCCAAAAGTTAAAACCTGCTAAAAATAGTAAATTGCCAAAATTGCCAGGAAACTGTTTTGAGCCATTTGGAAAAGGTGGGTGGACATCGATATCCACTTGGATCAATCCTCCCTCCTTATGAAGCAATGGTCTCCATTGTGTTGAGTTCCCGAGGGAGAGGGAAAAGTGTTTGTTGAATCTGCATCTTGGTGAGCTGCTTGTCTTGTTGGAGACGTCACTCTGCTCAATTTGTGGAAATCTATCACGAACCTATTGAGGTTGAGGTTGTTCAACAAGTCGAGATACATGAGAGGATGATGTGCAGAAGGAATATTTGCACTTTTTTGCAGCCTTATCGACCTGCTTCTGTTGGATAGAAGGTGTTTGGGGCAAGGCTGTAGTGGTTGCAGTGTCCTTTAGTTCTCCTTTTGAATAGATTGTGAAGAAGTTGAATTTTGCAGTATGATATACTACCTTGCGGCACTTTTTAGGTGGAACAATAGTTGAAACTACCTCTGGTATTCTGTAGATATGACCCCCCAAAGTAACAATGACACTATGGGGTCGAGACTCATAAACAACATGGCATCTCCACATATATGGTTGGCCCAAGAGAACATCATAGACATCCAGTGGGAAAACATCACATAATACCTCATCCTTGAAGGGTTGGATGCCATATGAAAATCGACACTGTTGGCTGACATGGAGATCTCGTCCTTGCCGAAGCCACCTGATGTTGTATGGCTGCGGGTGTGGTGTTGTCGACAATCCCAACTGTTTGATGACCTCTACTAAGATGAGGTTTTTCTAGCTTCCGCTATCAACAATAAAATGCAGCGGGGTCCCCTTCACCCACATCTGTGAATGAAAAAGGTGCTCCCCCTCTTCAGGATCTATTGGTCCTTTTGGTTGAATTGTTGTGGTCGAAACAATAGCAATGGGGTCTGCGTCAATGATCTATCCTTTACTAGTATTTTCAGAATCAGATTCTGGATTAGGGTTCGGCTCCTTGTCTTTGATCTTGAACACCAATGACTGTTTTGAGAGACATTCATCGGTGTTGTGCCAGGGGATTTTGTGGAAATCACACCATTTTCTGGTGTCCTTCTTTGTCTTCCCGTGACCCTTCTTTTCATGTGTCTTGGACTAGTTTTCGGGAGACTTTTTTGTTAGGGACGTCTTTGTCATACTTTGGTTGTTTTGGATTTGCAGAGCCGAATTCCCGTTTGTTTTGGTGCTTAAATTTCTACTCGATTTTAACAGCATATCGATAAGCAGCACCGAGTGATGAGATGTCCAGAAAATCCATTTCAATTTGGATGTATCTGTGTAGAGCCCCACGGTATTTCAGAACCAAATGTCACTCGGAGTCTTTGATACCCATCTTGGTGCACAAGGTATGGAAGGTATTGGTGAACTCTGGAACTGCTTGGCCCCTCTCTTGCTGCAGTGTGGTCCATCTCATGTACTGGTTCTCATAGTTGCCAACAGGGTAATACTGTTCTTTTACCACATCCAAAAAAAAATCCCAAGTGGGATTGGCCCCATATATTCCAGACTCCTCTGTGGAAATTTGCTCCCAGTAAGTTTCCCACCAATGTTTGACATGAGGGAGAGCTTTAAGGAGTGCGAAGGTGATCTTTTCTTTGTCGAAAAAATTGTGAACAAAGAAATAACCTTCTAGCAGAGTTAACCATTTTTCTAGGGCTTCTGCATCTATTTGTCCTTCAAATACAGGAATATAAAAATTAACTTGTACCTTGAAAGGCGAGGTGCCTCCAAAGTGGCCACTTGATGAAGATGCACCTGATTTTATCGACAGGCGTTGAAGGATGTGGGAAAAATTCTCCATCATTTCGTCCCTCTGTCGCGTGAGAGCTTTCTCAAGCAACAAATTGATAGGATCGTTTGCTCCGTCATTTTTCTTTTCTTCCGCCATTGAGGGTTTCTTGGGTGTGTGAGAGTGATTGTCTTCAAGAGAGACAAGATTGAGACCCAACTTGCTATAATCGGACCTCTTCGGGGACATGTACTGAAAAAATGATCAAGAGCAGCCTGCTCTGATACCACTGATCCAGATTATTTTCGGCACGAAATGAGATCGAAGATATAATAAAGAAATGCACAGAGATATCGCAGATATTCAATAATATAATAGAAATGTATCAGAGATGCAACCATAAACACAGATATACAGTAATTATACATGATTTCTATTAATGAAAGAAATGTACAGAGACTGTAAAAATACAGAGTGAAAGACTTGCTAGAATGGCGACAACTTATCTCTGAGAAGAGATGTGACGGCTACTCGAATTTGCAAGAAGATGATTACAATGAGGCTCTAAAGGCATTTTTACAATAAGAAGGAATGTCCAAAACCCTAGACATCAAAAAACCTAACCCTAGGAGATGAAGTGCCAAAAGTCATGTGGGTCCTGTTTGGGTAAGTGAGTACATCAACTTCCCGGGGTCGTAACTTTTTCATACGATCTTCGTTTTAGGTGTGTGATAGCTCGTTGGAAAGGTGTCATAGAGGAGATTCATTTTGGGGGATCAATCATGCCTTTGGATATTTTTGAGAACCTATATCTCTAAAAATCTTCATTTGGGCCCTCAAAATGGCCCAGGAAGTTAAAACCTGCTAAAAATAGTAAATTGCCAAAATTGTCAAAAAATTGTTTTGATCCATTTGGAAAAGGTGGGTGGCCACCGATATCCACTTGGATCACCATAAGAACACAAAAGTAAAAATATCCTATTACCATCATTAGCCACCATGGATTGGTAAAACTAATAGTAAATAAAGCCTGGAGTCAAACCAAAATAACCTGGGATGATCTTATTAAGGCCAGTAGACCTCTACAATTAGAACAACCTGAATTATATCATGAAGACCCAACCCAGGGAATTGAAGTAGCACAGGAAAGGGAAGCCATTTCCCAAATGGAAGTTCCACCTCCTTAATCTGAAGTCGAGGCACACCACGTCCAATTAGCAGAGACTCAGACTTCACAAGCATAGGCATCAACAAGAAAAAGAAAAAGAGTAATTGTTGCTCCTAAAACCCCCATTGAGAGGAGAAGAATAAGAAGACGGAAAAAACATCCTGAAGAAATTCAGGAAATAACAGAATAGCCGGAAATCTAGGAAATGGCAGAACAACCTAAAGAAATCCAAGACATAATGCAGAAAGAACAACCCTTACAGGAAGATGTTCAAGAGGTTGAAGAGATAGACCAAACCCCACAAGGAAATAGTCAGGAAGATACCCAGCCAATACTGGGAAACCTCACGGAACAGTTCCTGAAAAGATATGAGGTAGAGATAGCCCAGGTTCTAGGGAGTCTAGGGACCTCAATTGACAAAGACACAAGCAGGCCAGAAGAATACCAAGCGTCGAATTCTTCTTCAAAACCCGTTGAAGACTTCCCTGACATTGAGATGTCATTCCCAGAGGATACAACACAAGAAGAACCTCATGCTGAGGTAAATAGAGTGAAAGAGCAAGCATAAGAAACAAACTAAAAACTATTGACTGATTAGGGTAAGGAAAACCCTGACAGTCCACAAAACCATAAATCAAGAAAAAGCCACAACATAATTAGAAGGATAAAACATGAGAACAAGTTGTTAAAAAGAAGGGTTAAAAGGATTAAAGTGTTAAAGAAGAAAGTTGGCAAGTTTAAGGAAATTATCAAAGAACTAAGAAAACAACTAGAGCAAGCCGACAAGGCCCATGAAAGAAAGAAGACCAAAAGACATAGAGCACAGGGAAGAAATCCTCTTTCTAGGAGGGAAATCCAAAAACGTTTTGTAGGAACATAGACAAAACTACATATTCTTGAAGAGACAGCAGAAGTGGAACTCCAGACTGAGATTACAGCAGCATAAAGGGTAGTTGTTCAAAATGAAGAGGAGATTCCTTTGGAGCGTATGAAACAGAGGCTCAACCAGAAATTCTAGGAGGAGGAGCTACTCAACCCGAGGAAGTGATTCCCACTCCTCTGGAGACTACAGATGAAGAAACTCAGACATTAGTCCCAGCAATGAAAGAAGTAGGTTTTCATACTGAAGAGACATCTCAGTTTTAGGATCAAAGTGCCATCATTGATAGACTAGAAGTAGAGCTGGTACAAGCCCAACAAGCCTTGAATTAAACCAGAGATGAAATGGTGACCATGGAAGAGAACCAAAGAGTTGTTAAACAACTTAAAACCATGTAGGAAATGGAAAATGAAACTTATGATGAGCTGACTAAGGCTCAAGGGAGACAAAGAAAATACAAGGCCAATTGGAAAAATCTTTGGAGCAAATCAAAGAGATTTTTGATGTCTACACTGATGCAATAGATTGTAGAGATCATGCTACCAATTATACTTTGTTTTTATTAGAATGCTACCTGTTGCTGAGGGTGAAATCTATTCGAGCAGGTAAACCGATTAAATTCACCACTATCTCTGAATTTATGTCATGTTTTAGAGAGCAGGAAGATAAAGTACAATATTTTATGTGCGAATTATACTTCCATAACTTCATTTTGGAAGACAATAGTAGAGATAACCCTGGTCCTTTTATTTGAGATATAGAACTTCAAGCATTTCTATTCTTCACCAAAAATCAAGTCAGGTGGGCGAAATCCCACAAAACTTTCATGAAGAGAGAAACTGGGTTAGATCTTTGGGTCAAAGGAGAACCACCAAAAAAATTTACAGCCATCATGCGACATAGGAAATTCATGAAAAGGGAAGGGGTGAAAGGCTCTTTAGGTCATATTCACCAACAGGTCATACGAACATGCATGATATATTTTAGGGAACTCAAAGAACAATCTCTTATTGGCTCCAAGTTAAGGTGGGATGCCTCTCCAGATGAAGTAAAGATGAGGGAACCCTTCAGGTTCAGGAATTTCTTTGCAGCCACCTTCATAATAGAAAGGTATGCCAGATTGATCCAGGAAGAAGGACCTGCCTGGATTGGGTGGAGATATAATCCCCCTATTATATGGTTTCCTCCAGAGGATTACCAAAGAGGTTATCAAATTAATAAGAAGAGGGAAGACGCTTCTTTTGGAGAACTCAAACGTAAGAATGGGTTCAGGGCACCTAGTGAACCTACTTTTCCTCCTTACAACATCATTGCTTTACATGTAAAAACTTAGCTTGCATGAGGACATGCAAGAAGGTAAAATGGGGGGTAATGTTGGGTTATGAAAAGGTACAAATATTCCCCTCATTCTCATGATTTAGGATACAATATCGATTGATTTTTTTGTTACTTAGGAATACAATAGAATAGAAAATGATTAAAATACCTTCTAGAAATATTATTGAGTTGTATTTTATAAATTCTAAAATATGGTTGGAATTGTTTGATTTTGTTACAGGAATGGGTAAATATTGCTAAACCCATGATAGCTAAAGAGATTTTGGAGATACGTAAGTTATTGGAGGTTAAAGATATTAGGCGCAAAGCAGTTTCAAGAGAGATTGGTTCTCTATTTTGTAAAATTCATAAATAGTAATAGCGATCCTGAGGATTTTTCGATCCTCAGGATAGCTTAATTTACCCATATTTTGTAATATATAAAGGGTAGTGGATCCTGGACGGGATCATCTAAGAATTTTATCCAAGCATTTAGAACTCAAAATTGCTCTGCACAAACATCTTTTGTAAATGTTGGATCAGTTATGGAATTAATAAAGGCTTTGAATGTTTTCATCATTTTCGCATACTGAGTTTTAGCAACAGTACTTCTGAGGACCGAGGGCCCAGTCTGAAGGAGTTACTGTCTCAATATGTAATCGTATCAATTTTATTCTTGTTTTATGGTTTAAATATCTTTTGTGGTAATTAAGATAAATGTGTGAGTGTGTTGATACATTCATGTTGTTTGCTTGTAAAAGATAGATGCTTCATTGTAAATGTTATTGATTGTTGTTCCAGATTCCATTTTGTTGTAGTTTACTACTTGACAGTTCCTCTCATTTTCACACGCGTTGTTCCTTTTCGCTTAAATTAGCATTTGCTGGCCCTTTCGCTTAGTTTAGTATTTGTTGTTCCTTTTTGCTTAAATTAGCATTTGTTTTCCCTTTCGCTTAGTTTAGTATTTGTTGGTCCTTTCTGCTAAATTAGCATTTGTTGTTCCTTTCATTCGTTGTTCTTTTCTCAATTTACAGTACTCAGTTATTTCTTTCCAGCAGATTAGATAGTCGTCAATATATCAGTTTATTAAGCTTTTCCATAGATTCAATTCATGTTCTTGAGTAGATAAATTTAGCAATTCAATTCATGATTTTAAGTACGTTATAGATCAGATTTCAATCATGTTCAGTAAAATCTTAGTTTTAGAAGTTTAATGAATGTGTGAGGAACTTAATTGCTGATTAACTCATATTTGCTACACAATTTTAACCTCTACGAGCTATCTACATAGACTTTGTTGATATTCTTGAAATAAAAGATGAATCCTTGGGTTGATAAATTAATTTTAAACTAAGGTTGTTTTTAGGACATCTTTAGAGCCCAACACTAATCAACAATGCAATTAACTTCATAATGAATAAATCAACCATTTACAATATTAGCAGAATATTTCAATTATAATAATTTAGCACAAAGAAACATTTACCTAGATAATTCTAATTCAGTTAAGAATTATATATATAATTTTTAAAGAAACAAAGATAAAATCAGACACTTATGTTATAAGATTAAAACCCCACACACTCTTAGCTACTTCTAGCATCATGTCTCCCTAACCTACTTCCATCTTCCATCCATATCCTTCCTCTGCTAGACTATCCTAGAGCATCAACTATATTGAGATAACTCCAAATAGAACCCGTAAGTGAAAGTGTTAACTACCTTGACCAATCTTCCTTAGCAGGAAACTGGTAGTCATCATCACGCATCTAGGGGAGCGTAATCTAACACCGTCCTCCCATGACTCCAGGTTTCGGAGGATACCCGGTAGGAAATGCCTCCACCCCTTCTAATAGAACTAGGATCAACACCTTATCATGGACCATATGGTGCCATTGTGTTGTTGGGAATTTTGTCATCGTAAATTCAGTTGCAGGGGGTCTCGGTACTTGAAAAACCAGCACTTTCCCACATATCATAACAATGCATTTGGAACAACATAATATATCATATAATGATTAATACCATATTGTTTCTCGGTCAATGTTCACAACATCAACCATATATTATCATCATCCTTTGGCTATTCTACAACTCATTAATCTGTAGGTTAGTTTATAACACAACTCACACATATCGATACACTATTAACATGTAAATAATTTTAACCACATCATTAAATTGGTATCCACATACCAATATCTTTCAATTTCAATATTCTCAAGCTAGAAATAGGTCACATAATATCCATCATAAATGACATAACGATAAACAATCATAGTATTTACATTCACATAGATCCACATGTCGAAGATTTAAAGTGTCAAGTTAATAGTGTTCCATGGATAATAAGCAAATGAAGATACAACTAGGCCATAAATAATTCTAGTTGTCTAAGTCAAAATGTGGCATTACATACACCCAACCTTTGGAAAACAAAATCCTAAGGTTGTGGTAAAAAAAATTAGGGATGATCTCGTTGTAAGGCTTTTGCATCCTCCCAAGTAGCAGATCCTGGGATATAGTTGTCCCATTGGACCTTAACTTGGTTTACCAAAATATTACTGAGTTGTCAGACCCTACAGTCCAATATGAATAACGGTTCGACCATGATGGTTCCTATGTCCGAGACCTGCAATTCCTTCCAATTTAGTTTGTGAGATTCATCAGCAACATAATGTCGTAGAACAGATACATGAAAAACATCTTGAGTTTTATGCAAGTGGGATGGCAATATGAGGTAATAGGCAATGGGTCCCATTCTCTCTTGAATTTTAAACAAATCTATAAATCGAGGTGACAAATTTGTCCCTTTCCCAAACTGAATGGTACTCTCATTAGGCCTAATATGAATGAAAACTGGATCTCCTACTTTATAACTTTGATCAGTCCTATGTGCATCAACATAAATTTGATGTCTATCATGTGCCTCCTTTAATCGTTGTTTAATATAAATCACCTTCTCCTCCATCTCTTAAATAAATTCTGCCCCCACTGTCACTCAGTCTTCTAACCTTTCCCAACTCAATGGTGTCCTTCATGGCCTTCCATATAGAGCTTGGTAGGGCGACATTCTGATTGAGATGTGAAAATTGTTATTGTAGGAAAATCTACCGAAGGTAGTAGGTACTTCTCCCAATGGGTTTGATTATCCATAAAATACATCCTAAGCATGTCTTCCATGACCTGATTTACTATTTTAGTCTACCCATTTGTTTCAGAATGATACGCTATGCTTAAGTTCAACTGAGTCCCTAATGTTGAGTGCAAACTTGTCCAAAACCTAGAGGTAAATCGAGGGTCCCTATCTAAAATGATCATCTTATATAGCCCATGCAGACATATAACTTCACTTATAAAAACACATGCCACATATGTGACATCATAAGTGTCTCTGACTTGAATAAAATGAGAACTCTTGGTCAACTTATCAAATATAACAAGAATGATATTGTGCCTCTGCGATGTGAGTGGCAATCCCACAATGAAATCCATAGAAATGACTTCCCACTTGGACATAGGGACATCATGCGGTTGTAGGAGACCCATCAGGTGGTGATGATCATCCTTTACTTGTTAAAACTCAAGACACTTAACGACGAAATGGACTAAATCACGATTAATTCCTACTCAGAAGAAAATCTTATTCATGTCTACACACATTTTCTTCACACCTATATGCGCACAATAAAGTGCTCTATGAGCTTCCTTGAGTATGATGCTTCGAATATCCCTAATCTCATGGATCTACATCCTTCCCTCATATCTCAACAATCCATCTTCTTCAAGGCTATATCCTTCAAACTTTGACTCTAATTGACTCCCACCCTAGAGGGCTGAAGTAACCTTTAAATACCAACTATCTCCAAGAAGTTTCCCCAACACCTACTCTCTCATATTAACCTTTAAGGGAACCAAGGATAGTATACGTAGCCTTCTTCTTAGGGAATCTATGACCACATTCTCCTTTCCTTTCATGTAAGAATTCCCAAAATGATACTCACTCATAAACTCGCTCCATCGCCTCTGCCTAGCATTGAGATCCCTTTGAGTGAAGAGTTGCTTTAAGCTTTCATGGTTTGTTTTGAGCTCAAAGCTTCACACCACTAGGTAGTGCCTCCAAAGCTTCAGAGCTACCATTACAACTGCCAACTATAAATCATGGGTAGCATAAATATCCTCATGTTGCTTCAAATTTCTTGATGCATACGTTATCACTTCCCCATATTGCATTAGCACAGCCCCCAACCCTTGCTTTGAGACATCCGTTTAGGGTGTGAAGTCTTTATCCATATTTGACACTTTTATAATTGGTGCATTGGTTAGTAATATCTTAAACTCGATGAATGTAGTGTCACATTTATATGCCCACTCATACCTGACTCCCTTTCGCTGCAAAGTGGTGATGGGTTTCAAAATATTTGAGAATCCTTTCACAAACCTTCAATAATAACTGGCTAGCCCCATGAATTTTATCACCTCATGAGCATTTCTTGACATTGGCCAATCCATTATGGCCTTCACCTTTTCCAGGTCCACAAAAATTCCTTCTCCAGAAATGAGATGACCAATATAGTGAATCTCTTTCTAGAAGAAATATCACTTTGACAACTTTCCATACAACTTTTTCTCTCTAAGGCATGACAACACCACTCGGGAGTGTTCTTTATTTTCTCTTTCATTCTTGGAATAGATGAGGATATTGTTTAGAAAGACCTGTACAAAGCAGTCAAAGTACTTTAAAAATACACCATTCATGAGGGTCGTGAATATTGTTGGTGCATTGGTAAAACCAAAAGGCACTACAATGAAATCACAATTCCCAAACTGAGTTCGAAAGGAAGTTTTAGAAATATCTCCTTCCTTAATCCTTAACTGGTGATATCCTGATAACAGATCAATTCTTAAGAAAATTATTTCTCCTTTCATCTATCTGTGGTATTTGGTACCTATTCTTCATTGAATTACAGTTCAAGTCCATGTAATCTATACATAGCCGTAAGGAACCATCCTTCTTCTTGACAAATATTACTGGTGCACCCCAAGGTGAAACATTGGGCCTTATCATCCATAAGTCTAGTAGTTCCTTCAACTTCATATGAAACTCACATAGTTCTAGAGCCATCATCCTATATAGTGTCTTGGAAATCGTCTCGACACCAGGTTTTAGCTCGATGGTAAAATCAGGCCCCCTCTTAGGAGGCAACCCTGGAAACTCTTTTTGAAAAAAATCCTTAAATTCTGAAAAAAAATGGATATTAATCTATAGAGGGTCCCTTCCCTTAATTTATTGCCTCCACTACATATAATCAACACCATTGCCTCATGCAACGTTTAAACTTCATTGTCGAGATAAAGCATAGAGATACCTTCTTTCGTATACCATGGATCTCTATTGACCTTCCTTCATCATCTATGCAAAGCACCCTCTTTGCAAAACACTCTACCATAGCTTGATGATCTTCTAACTAGTCCATCCCAATGATTATATCATAAATCCATAGGGCAGTGACATACACCTTCAACCTAGTAGTACACACTCCTAGGTATACAAGGAAATTATCGATGCTAGGTCCTACTGCTTGTTTTTCCCCTGAAGCCATCTCAACTTATTTGAAGTCATCTTGCTCGTAAGTTGCCACCCCACACTTTTATAATGCACATGGTGAAATGAAATTATTTGTAGCACCTGAATCAAATAAATTTTAACATTGACATGATTTAGGATACTTGATGACCCCACCACATTGGATTGATGTTATTCCTGGTAGTTATTAACTATTTCATAAATTTGGTGACTATTGCTCACCCTTCCCATCGGGGCCTTTCCCTCTCTATATACAAATCTTGTTTGTGACTCTGGGAAGTCACGCTGGTAATGAGGTCCTCTGCACCCCCAACAAGTAACACGAGGTGGAACCTACACATTTCCTTGTGAAGACCTCTAAAATGAGTTCCTTCCCCTAGAACCCCTTCCCCAACTAATTGTTCCTCGAGAAGGTCATGGACTTTCATGTGTCGTTGGTGATGAGTGGGATGTTGCACTCCCTGCCATTGAAATACCTATTGCAATTTTTATAGGTGCATATCTATTTCCATAAGGAGGTGGCTTGGAGATTTCTCCCTTGGAGAAGGTCCTAGGGGCCTTCCCCAGTGATCTAGGTTGTTTTGTAATAGTTGATCTCTTACCTCCATTTAAACTCATCTGCTCTTATGCATAATGAGCACTTTTAACTACTTCGGCAACTGATAATGGTTTCCACATGTTCGAAAACACAGGTATTCCAACAGAGGATGAACACCTTTAGTAACCCTTCACACAACGAGATCAAAGATCAACACATCGATGTTTTGACATGGTAAAACCCATATGGGGAAATATCCACAGCCCCAGCCAACGCGGCCACTTGGAGCAGTTTATTAATGCAAAATAAAAAGATTACATAGATATTTTACAAGAGAGTTTCTCACAATCGATCATCGACAAATGACCCTCTATGCTATTTAAATAGATATCATGGACCAATCGGGTGCTAATCCATGGATCAATGGTCGTTAAGATCAAGGAGAATATGAACCGTCAGATCACTCTATGTCGGGAACATATCATGACCATCGGATTTCCTAACTACAAATGCATACTAGTGAATACTAAAGAAACACACTTTTACCTAACGACACATTAGACCTAGTAGATCTTAACTAACTCCTAAGTGTCTAAATATCCTAACATCACCCCTTAAGAACAACTTGGGATAGAATTGATGGATTTACAATAGTGACACAATAGGAGAAGGAAGGAGGCATTAGATACTATCCCCCCTTAATGACAACTTCCTAAACTCCTAACATAGATCGAAGTTTGGAAAACTTCTCTTCTGTAAGAGAATTTGTGAAAATGTCTGTAACTTGATCTTCTGTAGGAAAAAAGAGCACTTTAATAACTTGATCATGAATGAGCTTTCCGATGAAGTGCACGTGTATCTCGATGTGTTTGTTGCGTTGATGTTGAACTGGGTCTTTGGCGAGCTTGATGGCACTCTGATTGTCACAACAAAGGTTGGTCGGATGCTGCTACTGGAAGCCAAACTCTGAAAGGATCTGTCGAAGCCACAAGGATTCCTGAATTTCATTTACCGTTGCTCGGTACTCTGCTTCCGCTAAATAAAGTACAATAGCCTGTTGTTTTTTACAAGCCCAAGTGATGAGTCCTGATCCAAGGCTGAAAACATAACCTGTAGTAGAATTCTGATCATCGGGGTCATCGGACCAATCTAAATCAGTGAAACCAACCAATAAAGGATTCCCCCCTGAACTATAATGTATCTCGAACTGAGTTGTGCCAAGGATGTAGCGAAGTATCCTTTTAGTTGTTTTCCAATGGCTTTCATGGGGTGTTTGCATATACCGGGAAACAATACCAACAACAAACAAAATATCAGGATGGGTATGAGTCAAGTATAAGAGGCTACCAACTAACTGATGGTATAGGGTGGAATCAACTTTGGGAGAAGTACAGGTGGCAGTAAGCTTGACTCCATACTAGAAGGGAGAAGGGGCTAGTTTACAATCGTCCATGTGAAAGTGACGAATAAGGCCACAAGCATTTTTAGACTGGGAAAGGAAAATTCCTTCATTGGTTTGCAAAACTTGGAGGCCAAGGAAATAGTACAAAAATCTTAA
>JASDQU010739268.1:206824-217413 GCA_032191745.1 Picea mariana | reverse complement strand
TAGTGTTCTGGGTAGTCTGAGACATTGGAAGAGTTGGCGGTCAAGACCTATTTTGTATTATGTTTTGTGTGGGGACATGAGGGGAGGCACATGGGCCTCATGCAAGGCCACACTTAACCGAAACCCCATTTTCCTTTTAAAAAAATTGATTATTTTGATTATTTCATTTATTTATTATTTACTTAATTTTTTTTTAAATTATTTTATTAAATAATAATAATCTCTATTTTATATCATTTAAATTTTATATCATATATATAAAATAATAATTTCATTTTTTTAATCATTCATATATATATAATTTCTCCTTTTACATAATATTATTAAATATTATTCACCCATGACACGGGAACCAATAACTTACACATAGAATCATCTAGAACTATCGTTACCAATAAAACAAATTTCTTTTATTTATGTGTTATGTCGGAAACACAAACTTTACGCTTATGAGTATATAGATTTCATAAATATTTTATAAGTATTTTTAGGTGAACTGCGATTGTAAATTGTATAGAATAAGTAAATACAAAAACAAGGCCATACTCGTGTTAACATTGTGATGACATTGTGATTCATATGGATAGATGCGTCAAAAGTGCTCCAATCCAATATATCAAATTCTCATTAGTAAAAAAAATTATGTCAATTAAATAGATTTGTTTAATCCTTCCATCCTATATTATTAAAGCCTAGTTCATTAGAAATTCTTCTATGAATCCAAGATTGATTATTCATTATAATTATTTTCCTTTTACTACATATTGTAACTGAAAAACTATTTTAATAGTGGGAAAAACAAAGTGTAGATTTCTTGTTCTCCATATGATCTATATTTTGGAAATGATATGTCAATAATTAATAAGGAATTGAGATATATGCATAAATACTTAAAAAATAAATATCAAGGTATAAAACTTTTAATACTATAAAAACAATATTCTAATATGGTGACTCTATAAAAACTATAAGACAACAATTTTATATATATATATATATATATATATGATTTTAATATTATTATTATTATCTCAAGGAAATATAATATTAAAATAAGGTGATCATATTAATTAGTTTCAAGATTTTTAAGTAAGGACTTAAAGAGTTATAGGGGAAATACATGCTCGTCAAAAAAAGGGAGACAAGTTAGATTAATTACCGAGTATAATGTAGGGCTAGTATAGCTAGCAAAGTGAGAGAGTTGTTAGGAAATTTGTACAAAGTTACCAAGTTTAGAGGCTTTTGACCCTGACCTTTAGCCACTTACCTTATGGGAGTAATGTCTGTTTACAGACAAGTATAAAGAAATTTATGCCTAACCCTATGTTTGCAAGTATAAGTTTCAGTAAAATGTTGAATCCTTAAATCCTTTTCTAATAAGCATTTGGTCGGATGAAGATTCAGTTATTCAAGATGGCTAGGACTCAGGGAAATCAAGGCCAAGGGGCATCATCACAAGGACCATCGATGTCGGCATTGTCACTACCATCACTCAAGCTAGCTCTCATATTGCACTCCTTGGAAGCTATCAATGATATGTTAAAGGGGCGAAAGTTAGCAGATGTGGAAGTGGAGCCCCCTCCATAGGGAGTGGGTAACCCAAAAGGGTCAAGGGAATCAGAGAGAGGACCTCCACCAGGGGACCTCACTAGAGAACTACAAAAAATCAAACTCCTAGAGTTTGCTAGGGGTCGTGCAAGTGAACGTGCAAAAGCATGGTTGGAAGGAATAATAAGATGTTTTGCCTTGAGAGACTATGTTTCCACATGAAAGGCTAAGATAACGATCTTTCAACTTAGAGACAATGCCTTGAACTGGTGGGGTAATCTGGAGAAGAATTTGCACCTTACTCTAGACACCGTCTCTTGGGAGATTTTTGAGGAAATGTTTTAAAGAAAGTATTTATCTACTTACTATGAGGAACACTAGGTAGGAGCATTTCATGCTCTAATTAAGGGAAACTGAACTATGAAAGAGTATGAAATCAAGTTCATGGATTTAGTTAAGTACATCTCATACATGGATACCGATCAAAGACAAACAAATCATTTTATGTACGAGTTGAACCCTAAGATAAGGGCCATGGTGCGGATGTGGTGTTAGGATATTTAGAAACTTAGGAGTTAGTTAAGATCTACTTGGTCTAATGTGTTGTTAGATAAAAGTGTGTTTCATAGTGTGTTTCCTTAGTATGCACTAGTATGCATTTGTAGTTAGGAAATATGACAGTCACAATATGTTCTCGACATAGAGTGATCTAATGGTTCATATTCTCCTCGATCTTAATGACCATTGATCCATGGATTAACACCCGATTGGTCCATGATCTCTATTTAAAGAGCATGGAGGGTCATTTGTTGATGATTGATTGTGAGAAACTCTCTTGTAAAATATCTCTGTAATATTTTTCTTTTGCATTAATAAACCGCTCCAAGTGGTCGCGTTTGCTGGGGCCGTGGATGTTTCCCCATAGGGGTTTTACCATGTCAAAACATCGGTGTGTTGATATTTGATCTGGTTGTGTGAGAAGTTATTGAAGGTGTTTGTCCTTTGATGGAATACCTGCATTGTCGAACATGGTATCAGAGCTTGTTTGAAGACCCACTCCTATTGTAGATCGATATCGTGAAGCCGAGTTATGTCATTTTCGTACATTTATGGGCTAAGAGGATTGTTCCATTGCATTCGAAGCGCTCGTTTCATTCAAGAACACTTTTCATTTCAGTCGAAAAGGTTTCTGTTTGCCCAAGATACGACCATTTCAGTTAGATCCAGAGGTATAAAGTCTGAATACGCATTTTAAAATTGTTTGCAAAGTATTATTTTGGTTTTATATTATTTGTTTCCAGGTTGCTACTCTTTAAGATTTGCGTATTCTCTTTGCCCCACACCTTGTGCGATCTCGGCAAATCATAAATAGATAGGGAAAATGTGCATCTTCCGGGTAAGCTAACCGAGATCTAACACTTGTTGTCATCGAGAAGCAAAAAAAAATTCTTGTGTGAAAAGACTTTTTTTTAACACGCTCTCCAAGGCCGTCTTCAACAACAATCCTCTTGCTAAACAATACAATATGTTTTTCTAGACCATTTGGTTAAAATTTTCCTTATTAAGTAAGAGGTCTTGAGTTCAAGTCTCTCTTTTGTTACCTTTTTTGAAAAAGTTCATGCTCAAATTGTAAAGTGTATTTCACTTCAAGTATAAAAGTGAATCACTATAAGTAGCTTTAATATTTTATTTTAGAGTTGTTTATTTTGCATGCAACTTTTCTTTTATAAAGTAACTTCATTGTAAAAATGATCCCCACTTCTCTTTATAAAAGTGGGTCACTTCATAAAGCAGCTTACACCACCACATGGTCCTTTGGTTACTGTTTATGCCTTTTTTTTAGTGTTGTTTTTTTTAAACCGCATAATTTTTCGAGATATTTCTATCAAGATTATCAGTTTCAGTTTTTAAATCCATATTATCTACATATTTAATATGGTTTCTTCTAGTAATTTTTTGCTTACTAGCACCAACTACTTCCAGTGTAAATCTCATATGGAGGATTTATTAAGAAGTAAAGGCTTGTACCGAATTACCTTGGGAAAGGAAAAATAACCCACTGATGCTGATAAGAAAGTCAAATGGGCTAATAGGAGTGACAAAACACATGGACTAATCAGAATGTCCATCTCTCCTGATTTAAGGTTCCACCTTAAAGAAATTGATGACCCCGATGAAGCTTGGGAAAAGATTGAATCTGTGTTTGGTAAACTCAATATTATTCTCACACAACAGTTAGAAAATCAAGTATTGACCTTAAGTCCAAGTGATTTTTCTTTCCTTGGAGACTATCTATCTAAGTTTAAAACACTTAGAATTTTATGTGAAGAATGTGAGATAAAAATGGAGGAAGAGCATTGCATCTATATTATTCTTTCTAAGCTAGGTAGTGCATATTATATGTTTGTATCTACCTTTTATGCCATGAGAGAGGCTCTAGGGAAAGCTTATCAAAAACCCACTCTTGAGTCCTTTTGTGCTGCCTTGATTAGAGAGGAAGATAAGTTTGTACAACTTGAGTGATCAACACTGCAGGTACCTCCAACAAAGCCTTAGTTTCCCAGTAGAAAGATAAACCCAAGTATCCCAAAAAGAAACATCCTCACTACAACAACAAGCAACATAAGGGTCCCAAACCCGCTCAGACAACTTCAGCTCCTAATGGTGACAAAAGAGAAAAATATAAAAATAAGAAGATTGAAAGACATTGCAACTTTTGTGATAAAGATGGTCATGATGAGTCCAAATGTTTCAAGAAGATGGCAACTTTAGAAGCAATGATGAAGAAGCACAACATACGTATTGATTCTACTTATTCTTCTTCCTCTCATGGACATGCACTTTCTGCTTCTGGTTTCTCCTTCAATACAACTTCTACTTCTTCTTTTGATGAGTGGCTTATTGATTTTGGAGCATCTTATCATATGGCTAAGGATAAAGACATATTTTCTGCTCTAAATGAATGTAACACCAAGAAAATATTTGTTGGTGATGATAGATCTCTTAGTGTTGTAGGATCTGGAATAGTTCAAGTAGATAATGGTCATTTCAATGATGTATTGTGTGTTCCAAGTATTTCTTGTAACCTTCTATCAGTATATCAAATCACTCATTCAGATGAAGGTAAAATCATAGAGTTTTCACCTCACCAAGTTGTAATCAAGGATCTAAAAGATCCTAAGCATGTCCTTGCAACTGGAATTACTGATGATATTACCAGGTTGTACAAGTTTGACAACTTTGGGTCATCATCCTTTTTATCAGTTTTTGTTGCTCATAGTGACGACTTGAACAAAATTTGGCATGAGTGGTTTGGCCATCTAAAGTATCGCTCATTGCAACAACTATGTAATCAACAGATGGTGACTGTTCTTCCTCCTATTTCATGTAGATATGGTGTTTGTGTCGGTTGTGTTCTCGAAAAACATCATCAGGACAGTTTTGACAAACGTGTCTCTTGGCACGCCTTGAACCCTTTGCAACTTGCTCATAGTGATTTTTATGGTCCACTTTCTACTCCCTTTTTTGGGTGCAAGTATTTCTTAACTTTCATTGATTAATTTTTCAGACGTACTTGGGTTTACTTCTTAAAACTTAGGAGTGAAGTTTTGGACAAGTTTTAGGCCTACAAGGCCCTTGTAGAAAAACAATCTGGACATCAAATTCAAATGTTAAGAACATATAATGGAGGCAAATATGTGAACAATAATTTTACAAGTTACTGCACTAAACAAGGCATCCAAATGCAACACACTGTTCCATATACACCACAACAAAATGGTGTTGCTGAGAGAAAAAACCGCACATTAAAATAAATGGCTAATTGTATGATCCAATCTAAGGGATTAAGTCTAAAGTATTGGGTGGAAGCCATCAACTGTGAAAATTACATAGTAAATCTCACTCCCACAAAAGCTCTTAAAAATATAACACCAGAAGAATTCTGAACTGAAATTAAACCAGATGTAAGTCACTTTCATATATTTGGCAGTATAGCATGGGCTCACATTTCTGATGAGAAAAGGAAAGCATTGCAGCCTAAAAGTGGGAAGTGTATATTTGTTGGTTATTCTGAAGATGTCAAAGGTTATAGACTTATTAAACCACCTTGTAATGAAATTATTATTAGAAGAGATGTTAAATTTGATGAAAATATCTTGGCGTGGGAGCCTAGTTCGACGATTGTGCCTTCTTTGGCCCGCGATCCATCTTCGACGTTTGTGCCTTCTTCTCTTCCTATTCTAGTTTATTCTTCAGATGATGACAGTAAGGATTAAAATCCACCTCCTCCTACTCACCTTCCTCTAGATGAATCCTTTGAACCTGAACCAACACCATTTCCACCGCTTTCTAGATGGGTCCGTTCAACACGAGAAGCAACTGGTGGTCTTTTTGGTGATCCTTTAGATCAGTGTCGAACATGTTCACAGTTCCAACAAGCCTATTCTCTTTTGGCTCAAGTTTCAGAGACTCATGATCAAGAGACATTTGCAGAAGCTTCAGGTCATCTAGATTGGGATACAACAATGAATGAAGAATATCGTTATTTAATGGAAAATGATGCTTGGGATCTTGTACCTCTTCCAAAAGGAAGAAAACTTGTCAGATGTAAATGGGTCTATAGAACTAAGTATGCATCATATGGAAGTGTTTAAAGGCACAGGGCTCGGTTAGTTGCCAAAGGATTTTCCCAAGTTGAAGGAATTGACTATAATGAAACCTTTGCCCCTGTAGCCAAAATGAATTCCATTCACCTTGTTCTTGCCCTTGCTGCCTCACATAAATGGGAGGTCCATCAGATGGATGTTAAATCCTCCTTCTTGCATGGAGATTTGCAAGAATAAATCGACATGGAACAACCTCCTGGCTATGTTCAGAATGAATCTAGCCTTGTTTGTTTCCTTAAGAAATATCTTTATGGTCTTAAGCAAGCTCCTCGAGCTTGGTATGCCAAAATGGACAACTTTCTTATTGACACTAGATTCTCTAGATGCCATTCTGATCCTAATGTCTATACCAAGAAAGTAGGAAGCCATCTCATAATCCTTGTCCTTTATGTTGATGACCTTATCCTTATTGGTAGTGACTCAAAACTTTTAAACCATGTGAAAACCAACCTTAAGAAGAAATTTGAAATGACAGACTTAAGATTTTTGTACTATTTCCTTGGCCTCCAAGTTTTGCAAACCAATGAAGGAATTTTCCTTTCCCGGTCTAAAAATGCTTGTGACCTTATTCGTCACTTTCACATGGACGATTGTGAACTAGCCCCTTCTCCCTTCCAGTATGGAGTCAATCTTACTGCCACCTGTACTTCTCCCAAAGTTGATTCCACCCTATACCATCAGTTAGTTGGTAGCCTCTTATACTTGACTCATACCCATCCTGATATTTTGTTTGTTGTTGGTCTTGTTTCCCGGTATATGAAAACACCCCATGAAAGCCATTGGAAAACAACTAAAAGGATACTTTGCTATGCCCTTGGCACAACTCAATTCAAGATACATTACAGTTCAGGGGGAACTCCTTTATTGGTTGGTTTCACTGATTCAGATTGGGCCGATGACCCTGATGATCAGAATTCTACTACAGGTTATGTTTTCAGCCTTGGATCAGGACTCGTCACTTGGGCCTATAAGAAACAACAGGCTATTGTACTTTATATAGCAGAAGCAGAGTGCCGAGCAACGGTAAGTGAAATTCAGGAAGCCTTGTGGCTTCGACATATCCTTTCAGAGTTTGGCTTCCAGTGGCAGCATTCGACCAACCTTTGTTGTGACAATCATAGTGCCATCAAGCTCACCAAAGACCCAGTTCAACATCAACACAACAAACACATTGAGCTACACATGCACTTCATTAGAAAGCTCATTCATGATCAAGTTATTGAAGTGCTCTTTTTCCCTACAGAAGATCAAGTTGCAAACATTTTCACAAAATCTCTTACAGAAGTGAAGTTTTCCAAACTTCGATCTATGTTAGGAGTTTAGGAAGTTGTCATTAAGGGGGGATAGGATCTAATGCCTCATTCCTTCTCCTATTGTGTCACTATTGTAAATCCTTCAATCCTATCCCAAGTTGTTCTTAAGGGGGGATGTTAGGATATTTGGACACTTAGGAGTTAGTTAAGATCTACTAGGTCTAATGTGTCATTAGGTAAAAGTGTGTTTCTTTAGTATTCACAAGTATGCATTTGTAGTTAGGAAATCTGATGGTCATGATATGTTCCCAACATAGAGTGATCCGACAGTTAATATTCTCCTCGATCTTAATGACCATTGATCCATGGATTAGCACCCGATTGGTCCATGATCTCTATTTAAATAACATGGAGGGTCATTTGTCGATGATCGATTGTGAGAAACTCTCTTGTAAAATCTCTCAGTAATCTTTTTCTTTTTCATTAATAAATTGCTCCAAGTGGTCACGTTGGCTGGGGCCGTGGATGTTTCCCCATAGGGGTTTTACCATGTCAAAACATCGGTGTGTTGATCTTTGATCTAGTTGTGTGAATGGTTACTAAAGGTGTTCATCCTCTGTTGGAATACCTATGTTTTCGAACATGTGGAAACCATTGTCAGTTGCTAAAGTAGTTAAAAGTGCTCATTATGCAGAAGAGCAGATGATTTTAAATGGAGGTAAGAGATCAACTATTACAAAACAACTTAGATCAATGGGGAAGGCACCTAGGACCTTCTCCAAGGGAGAAATATCTAGGCCACCTCCTTATGGAAATAGAGTTGCACCTATAAAAATTGAAATAGGTATTTCAATGGCAGGGAGTGCAACATCCCACTCATCACCAATGACACATGAAATTTCATGACCTTCTCGGGGAACAAATAGTAGGGGCAAGGGTTCTAGGGGAAGGAACTCATTTCAAAGGTATTCACAAGGCAATGTGTAGGTTCCACCTTGTGTTACTTTTTGGGGGTGCAAAGGACCTCATTACCAGCGTGACTTCTTAGAGTCACAAACAAGATTTGTATATAGAGAGGGAAAGGCCCCGATGGGAAGGGTGAGCAATAGTCACCAAATTTATGAAATAGTTAATAACTACCAAGAAGAACATCAATCCAATGTGGTGGGGTCATCAAGTATCCTAAATCATGTCAATGTTAAAATTTATTTGATTCTGGTGCTACAAATAATTTCGTTTCACCATGTGCATTATAAAAGTGTGGGGTGGCAGCCTACAAGCAAGATGACTTCAAATAAGTTGAGATGGCTTCAGGGGAAAAACAAGCAGTAGGACCTAGCACCAATAATTTCCTTGTATACCTAGGAGTGTGTACTACTAGGTTGAAGGTGTATGTCACTGCCCTATGGATGTATGATATAATCATTGGGATGGACTAGTTAGAAGATCATCGAGCTATGGTAGAGTGTTTTGCAAAGAGGGTGCTTTGTATAGATGATGAAGGAAGGTCAATAGAGATACATGGTATACAAAGGAAGGTGTCTCTATGCTTTATCTCAACAATGAAGTTTAAACGTTGCATGAGGAAATGTTGTTGATTATATGTAGTGGAGGCAATAAATTAAGGGAAGGGACCCTCTATAGATTAATATCCAATTTCTTTTTAGAATTCAAGGATTTTTTTCCAAAAGAGTTTCCAGGGTTGCCTTCTGATAGGGAGCCTGATTTTACCATTGAGCTAAAACCTGGTGTCGAGACAATTTCCAAGACACTATATAGGATGATGGCTCTACAACTATGTGAGTTTCATATGAGGTTGAAGGAACTACTAGACTTATGGATGATAAGGCCCAATGTTTCACCTTAGGGTGCACCAGTAATATTTGTCAAGAAGAAGGATGGTTCCTTACGACTATGTATAGATTACATGGACTTGAACTGTAATGCAATGAAGAATAGGTACCAAATACCACAGATAGATGAAAGGAACAATAATTTTCTTAAGAATTGATCTGTTATCGGGACATCACCAGTTAAGGATTAAGGAAGGAGATATTCCTAAAACTTCCTTTCGAACTCAGTTTGGGAATTGTGATTTCATTGTAGTGCTTTTTGGTTTTACCAATGCACCAACAATATTCATGACCCTCATAAATGGTGTATTTTTAAAGTACTTAGACCGCTTTGTACAGGTCTTTCTAAACGATATCCTCATCTATTCCAAGAATGAAAGAGAAAATAAGGAACACTCCCGAGTGGTGTTGTCATGCCTTACAGAGAAAAAGTTGTATGGAAAGTTGTTAAAGTGCTATTTCTTCTAGAAAGAGATTCACTATATTGGTCATATCATTTACGAAGAAGGAATTTCTGTGGACCCGGAAAAGGTGAAGGCCATAATGGATTGGTCAGTGTCGAGAAATGCTCATGAGGTGATAATATTCATGGGGCTAGCTAGTTATTATCGAAGGTTTGTGAAAGGATTCTCGAATATTTTGAAACCCATCACCACTTTGTAGCGAAAGGGAGTCAGGTATGAGGGGCGTATGAATGTGACACTGCATTCATCGAGTTTAAGATATTACTAACCAATGCACCAATTATAAAAGTGTCAAATATGGAGAAAAACTTCACACCCTAAACGGATGCCTCAAAGAAAGGGTTGGGGGTTGTGCTAACGTATGCATCAAGAAATTTGAAGCAACATGAGGATATTTACACAACCCATGATTTATAGTTGGTAGCTGTAATGGTAGCTTTGAAGCTTTGGAGGCACTACCTAGTGGTGTGAACCTTTGAGCTCAAAATGAACCATGAAAGATTAAAGCAACTTTTCACTCAAAGGGATCTCAATGTTAGGCAGAGATGATGGATCGAGTTTATGAGTGAGTATCATTTTAGGAATTCTTACATGAAAGGAAAGGAGAATGTGGTCGTAGATTCCCTAAGAAGAAGGCTACGTATATTATCCTTGGTTCCCTTAAAGGTTAATATGAGAGAGTAGGTGTTGGGGAAACTTCTTGGAGATAGTTGGTATTTAAAGGTTACTTCAACCCTCCAGGGTGGGAATCAGTTAGAGTCAAAGTTTGAAGGATATAGCCTTGAAGAAGATGGATTGTTGAGA
>JASDQU010739268.1:172480-183460 GCA_032191745.1 Picea mariana | reverse complement strand
GGAAGACCTGATGTCCATGAAAAACGTCTACACTCTCCTCACCAAAGTCTTCCCTCTATTCACCCTTACTCCAACTTACTGACTGAAGTTGATTCCAGACCTCAATTGCTTATGCATGCTATTCCAGATTTTTGAGTTAGAACGTTATTATCCTTGAGTCTTCTCCATTTGACCACCTAAAACTCATTTACATTTACTGTATAAACTGATGGGTACTAGGCTTACCTTCTATGCAATCCAAAGGTGACTTCTAGTGCTAACATTTCCGTCGTCGTTGTTGGGGACGAATTGAAGACATTTCCCTGGGATATAACGACAAAGAGATTCTCATTCTGAAGGTGCATCAGATATCAGAATCATTGAAGATTGCGCTTGCACTTGGCGGCTCCACTGTGTCGACTCCACTATTTCGGTTGTTGTTGCCTCTAGCACACTCGGAGCTGACCCAAAGAATTTTTCTTGAGAAGGCTTTTAGCAGCTGCTTTCTCAGCTTGAAAGTTCCCTAGGAGATTAACAATGATCAAATCTGGTCTTTGATGGTGAACAAAGACCAGACACATTCAAACTACATATCATTCACATTCAGATTGCATATCAGACTCCATGATTAAAGGATCCAGTGGCGACTCCATTGTTTTGAAATGGAAAGAATCTTGTCTCAGAGGTTTTCTCCTTTTAATTTCTCCTATGTTCCTAGTTTTCCAAATGTTATTCCTACTATGGATGAATGCGGTGATTTTCTGCCCATATTTAGAGAGCGTAAAGATGACAACCCTGCGGAGCATCTTTGTGAGTTTCATGAACTCATGCATCAGTGGGAAATACATCATGAGGATGTATTATTGAAGATGTTCATGATCTTGTTAGCAGGAGATGCTCGCGAGTGGTACCACTCCTTACCCCCTACTAGCATCTCCTCCCTGGAGCAGTTTCATGCAGCTTTCAATAGACATTGTCAAAAATGTATTCCTCTGAGTTTATTTCTCATAAATATTGTAAGGAATATAACGACTGTGTTCAAAATATAGCAGATTCTGATGCATACTATGAGGTTGAAGAAGATGCTTTGGGTGAGCTAGTGGGACTGGTAAGATCACTTTCTGCAGAAATAGAAGAATTAAAGGTAGATTTTTCTAGTCCCTGAAAAAGATGTTCTGGGCAGCCCTGCTTATGACGAAGAAGTGATGTCAGATACTGACCAAGAGAAAACAACTTTTGACAGATATCCCATCAAAAACGATGAAGAGTGGAGCTTTTCCATCCTCCCAAATATGATTGTTGACAGTGTTGATGATTACATAGCCATGGATGTATTATTTTCTACCCCTGATACACCTGTTGTCTCAAATTTGGAGGAAGAGATAGTGGTGGAGGATAATTCTTCTCTTTTCCTTCAAGAGGTTTTCCACGATGTATTTCTACCTAGGATCGAAGAGAAGAATCAAGAGATCACTCCTTTTTTGCAAGATGGAGGCATTTTGTGCTCACCCCTCTTTAATGAGTGTTCAGATGAAGAGCAACAATAGATCTCCACACCGCATTTTGTTGACTTGGGGAGAAACCAGCCTGAGTATGCTAGCTATGAATCTGATTCCGATGTGGATATAAAGGATTTCCAAGACCATACTATAGAGCCTTTTCCTTTATACATTAAGGAATAGCAGTGTGTGGAAATCAATCATCTTGGGCCCGCAAAAGACACTGAGTAGAATGATAGAGAGAAAGAGCCATCCATGGATATACATGAAGAGACTTGTTGCTCTCAGCTAGCATATGTTATCGGAGCAGACAAAGGAGAAATGGAGGAGCTAAAGGTGCAGTTTATCTCCTGTCTTGAACCTGTAAATGAGCAAGTATCACCTGGGATCAACCGACCTGCATCAATCCTCTACCCACCTATACACTCTAATAACATCGAACGATGGGTGAGTAACCATGAAGAGCAGGAGGTAATTCCTTACCAGTCGAGCTTTCCTGATTGTAAATTTGGTGACCCTGTGGGGTTATATATGGAACTATGTTTTCCAAAAGCATTGGAGCCTGCAAAATTGTTCATATTATCATCATTTGGAGGTATTGCCAGTGTTCCAATACATGTTTTCTTTATGTTGTCATACTTCCCTTACCTTTTATGGATTATTTGCAGTAAAGAGAAGAATTATATTACGTGACAGTCTGGGTGGTTATGGTGGAAGTTTGCTTTCACCTAACGCTTTGTAAAAATCAGTTAGCCTAGGAATGTACATAAATAAGCTCTTTTTGGAGCATGTGTGTTTGTTTTCCTTTTTATAAGCAGAATAATGTACATGTCGGCCTTTGGCGAAAGGTTTTGAGCTTGACTCCATAACCCAATAGCTAAAGCATTGGAAATACTTGTTCTTGGCAGCTCACAGGGAGCATGCCATCCCCTGTGGAGCCAAATGTTATCACATGAAATTGTCAGAGTCCTGTGGGTTTTTGGTTTCTACCTAAGTCTGTAATTTTTCCCTGTCTCTCTCCTTTTCGCAAACCAAGTCTTAAAGTTTTCCCTTCGACTGGTAAAGTCGGTTTTGTTTACCCCTTTTTGTTTAAAAGACCTGGTTTTCCTTGATGTCTTACTTGAAAAAGTCTCGGCCCGAAGCCTTTATGTTTTCTTCTAAAGATGAACAACCATCTCCTTTTGTTTCAATCACTCGTCCTGTTGTTTTCCCAAGCCCCTATCCAGTCATCCAAGTCTTTGTTTACATAGGCCGCAGCTGTGGGCTCAAAGAGAAACACTCAGAGCGGTCCGTTCTAGACTCGAATCAAGCAAAAGGGCAGGTTTATCTTTCAACGGCGGGAATTCCATGTGGAGTTCAGATTAGCGGCTCGCGGGCATTCGGGATCTTAAAATTTGTGAGAAGTATAGCGCCACAGAAAAATGCCTGAAGAGAACATGAGCCGTTGATTTTGAATGGGACAGATGGCAGTTGATCCAAGTGTTTGGGGAAATAAGCTTCAAGAGTTTTGAAGTGAGAAGTGTGTGGAATTCCTGAAGTTTCGAAGCCCGAATTCCCAAAATAATATGAGCCATCAAAAGCTGAGGACACATGGAGGCAGATCCCTCGCTTTGGAATTCAACGCTCTGGAAAATTGTGGGAGTTAAACATTGCGAAGTCCCGAAGTGCCCGAAGTCCCGAAGGCCTGAAGTGAATTTGAGTCGTTGATCAGCAAGAGCCACGTGTTGCCAGATCCATAGCTCCAGGTAAAAGCACATGGAGGAAGACGAGGTTTGAGATTTGTTTTTCCCGGAGGCCCGAAGTGGATCTCGGTCATCCAAATCCAGGAGTCACGCGTCATCAGATCCTTATCTCTGGAGGTTTTGCTTGGGGTAAATATAGTTTGAAGTTTGAAAGGTCCGAAGCCCAAACCACGAAGTCGATCTCGGTCATCGATTTGAAAAGGGAAGATCTGATCCATCAATCTAAAGGGCGTCAAAGCTGGGCCGTTGATCAGGAAGCCTCATCTCATATCACAAGATCAATGGTTGCGCTCCATTGCAAGGTCGAAAGGTGTGCACATTTTTAAACTTTCAAGGGCGGGCCACAATCAGGACCGTGGTTTTTAGAAATGGATGTGTGGCGGTTCATGGTGAATTGCGAGGACAAAAGTGGTTTGCTTTCAAACCACCCTTGGCTGTGCCCACAATCACGCAAATTGTGTAGGGTCATAGCCCTAGGTCACATTGAAGAAGGAGAAATGGAGAGGAGTTGCACCAAAGGTCGAAAGCGCCTGTATTGGTCACAAAAGAAGATATGCATGGCCTCGAGGCATCGAGATTAACTCAAAGAAGTCGTGGGCACCGCCTGGAACATTCATGGGTGTCAGGCCTCGTCTCGATCCCGATGAAGGTAGTTAACAAAAATGGGGGCGACAATTGAGACCTCGTCTCACCCCATAAATGGAAAGCATACTGAGAATGGTCGTGGGGGGAGATTGACAATCCAAAGCTTCCCAAGGGATGGATTTTCCTGCAAAGAACATAACTAATTCGGGCTCGGTCTGACATAAGAAGGCCTGGAACATTCATGGGTGTCAGGCCTCATCTCGATCCTGATGAGGTAGTTAACGTAAATGGGGGCGACAGTTGAGACCTCGTCTCACCCCATAAATGGAAAGCATACTGAGAATGGTCGTGGGGGGAGATTGTCAATCTGAAGCTTCCTGAGGGATGGATTTTCCTACAAAGAGCATAACTAATTTGGGCTCGCGTCTGACATAATAAGGCCTGCACAGGCTGACAAAGTAGGCGCTGACTGGAAACTTTGAATGCGGGGGTCCAATCACATTCCTGGTGGTTGCAACATTTTTAGTATATATAGGCAGTTTTGATATTTTGTTAAGGGGGGATGGTTGAGCTAGGCTCCCTGCTATTGTAATATTTTGATGAAGAACACTAGTTCTCTAGTTATGTACTTGATTTGAGACTTCTTGATTAATCTAAGTCAACTTTCTTACCCCATCTTATTTTCCTCTGATACTGAGAGAGTTCATGAATGACTTATTCACATGAATTGTTGTAACTGTATTATGATGAATGTTTAATTATAATGTTGTTATGATTTCTTTCATTTTCCTTGAAATTTGAATCCAAGAGGATCTTGTGTTTAAGTTTTTCCTCCTTAGGCTGCTGAAAGACCTGATGTCCACGATAGACCTCTACACTCTCCTCACCAAAGTCTTCCCTCTATTCACCCTTACTCCAACTTACTGATTGAAGTTGATTCCAGACCTCATTTGCTTATGTATGCTAGTTCAGATTTCTGAGTTAGAACATTATTATAATTTATTCTTCTCCATTTGACCACCTAAAACTCATTTACATTTACTGTATAAACTGATGGGTATTGGGATTACCTTCTATGCAATCCAAAGGTGACTTCTAGTGCTAACATTTTTGGTGTCGTTGTCGAGGACGAATTGAAGACATTTCCCTGGGATAGAACGACAAAGAGATTTTGATTCTGAAGGTGCATCAGATATCAAAACCATTGAAGATTGCGCTTGCACCTGGTGACTACACTGTGTCGACTCCACTATTTCAGTTGTGGCTGCCTCTAGCACACCCGGAGTTGACCCGGAGATTTTTTCTCGAGAAGGCTTTTAGCAGCTGATTTCTCAGCTTGAAAGTTCCCTGGGAGATTGACAATGATTAGATTTGGTCTTTGATGGTGAACAAAGACCAAACACATTCAGACTACATATCATTCACCTGGCGACTCCATGATTAAAGGATCCAGTGGTGACTCCACTATTTTGAAATGGAAATAATCTAGGCTCGGAGGTTTGCTCCTTTTAATTTCTCCTCTGTTCCTGGTTTTCCAAATGTTGTTCCTAGTATGGATGAATGCGATGATTTTCTACCCGTATTTAGAGAGCGTAAAGATGACAACCCTGCGGAGCATCTCTACGAGTTTCATGAACTCATGCATCAGTGGGAAATACATCATGAGGATGCATTATTGAATATGTTCATGATCTCATTAGCAGGAGATGCTCGCGAGTGGTACCACTCCTTACCCCATGCTAGCATCTCCTCCCTGGAGCAGTTTTATGCGTCTTTCAATAAGCATTGTCAAAAGTTTTATTCCTCCGAGTTTATTTCTCATAACTGTTCTAAGGAATATAACGAAGTCATGTGTTTAA
Organism: Picea mariana; assembly: GCA_032191745.1. Classification (NCBI taxonomy): domain Eukaryota; kingdom Viridiplantae; phylum Streptophyta; class Pinopsida; order Pinales; family Pinaceae; genus Picea; species Picea mariana. Next base: position 177,796 of record JASDQU010739268.1, on the reverse strand, counting down.
AATATAGTAGATTTTGATGCAGACTGTGAGGATGAAGAAGATGCTTTGGGTGAGCTGGTGGGACTGGTAAGATCACTTTCTGTAGAAATAGAAGAAGTAAAGGCAGATTTCTTTTGCCGATCTTATGAAGAAAACACAGAGGATATTTTGGTCTCTGAAAAAGATGTTCTAGGAAGCCTTGCTTATAATGAAGAAGTGATGTCGGATACTGACCAAGAACAAACAACTTTTGACAGATATCCCAGCGAAAACGATGAAAAGCAGAGCTTTTCCATGCTCTCAAATCTGATTGTTGACAATGTTGATGATTACATAACCATGGATGTATTATTTTTTGCCCCTGATACACCTGTTGTCTTAGATTTGGAGGAAGAGATAGTGGTGGAGGATGATTCTTCTCTTTTCCTTCAAGAAGTTTTCCACAATGCATTTCTACCTAGGATCGAAGAGAAGGATCAAGAGATCACTCCGTTTTTGCAAGATGGAGGCATTTTGCGCTCACCCCTGTTTAATGAGTGTTCAGATGAAGAGCAACAATAGATCTCCACACCACATTTTGCTGACTTGGGGAGAAACCAACCTGAGGATGACAGCTATGAATCTGATTCCGATGTGGATATGAAGGATTTCCAAGACTATACTATAGAGCCTTTTCCTTTATACATTACAATGGTAATCACATCTTATTATGAGTCTCTTTTCTACGAAAAAAAATGGTTGATGAGCTGAAATTCAAAAGTCAATAAAATTTCAAGAAATTGGGTCAACGAAAATCGTTGAGTAGTGTTGGACATGCAGTTTTGGAATACAGTTTTGAGAAAAATCATAAGTACAAAATAAGTGCATAGAAGAGAAGGAGAAGAAGGACGAAGAAGTGCACAACTGAGATGCATCGAGAAGGACAACACACAGTAAGAAAAATAAAACAAAGAATAAAGAAAAGAGAAGAATAAAGGAGAAGAAAGCGGATGAAAAGGAAAGATGGGAGATCAACATTCTAAATATCGAAGGACGCGCAAAAGCAACATGCAAATGGAAAAGTAGAAGAAAGCAGTCAAACAACCAGTTAATTGAATTAGCCATGCAATGTAATGGATTTTTGGGATGAACCAAGTAGGGTTTTAAGCCCTAGATTTAATGTATAAATATGTAACGGGTTGGGAGAATAGGGGTTCGATATTGAGGGTTAAGTCGTGTTATGTTCTGTTCAGGTATGTTCGGTTCTTGTAATGAGTTTGTAACAAAGAGGAATCTGTGTCTCAATGTAAGGGATGATGCAAAGAGAGAGGCTTGCACTACAAAGCGACTAGGCTAGGAGGAAAGAAATATGTCCATAATACATCTATGTAAGCACATTGCGCAAGCCTGAAGCATTGAACGAAATCTTACCCTAGTTCTCATAGTCCCTATAGATACCTCGGGTAAGACTTTATCTGTACAAGCGGGTGATGCCGAAAGGGCTGGTGTCTGGTGGGTTTTGTTGGTTGTAGATAAATATAACCTAGGGTCTTACAAACCGCGCTTAGCACCAAGAAGTTGGAACTATAGAAGTCAAAGATGATTATGTGTTGTATTTTTATTTGACAATAGTTAACTACATATAAACCTCATCTTAGTTAAGATTTTAGTAAAGATCATTTCAAGATATGATAAATATTCTTGAAATACTAAATATCACTGTGGTTTTTCCGAACACTACTGAAAACAATCCTCACCACAAAAATCTCATTGAACATATCATTTTCCTTTATGGAAAGAAAATTATGGACGAAATTCTTGATCTTGAAAAGCTCAGGATTAAAATTAAAAGGAGAGTTGCAGACTTAGATTTTTTAAAAAATTGCAGGAATAGAAACGTTCTACCAAAATTCGCGCATATTGAGCACAAGGCGAGAAAAAAATGGAATAAATCAGCGTTCTTTAGACTAGGCCTGTCCATAACCTAGATTACCTGTCCAAAACCGCACTGAAACTTCACCTAAATCTTGCGCATACCATACGACCGGATCTATGGAAAAAGTTAGATTCTATGACTGCCATAAAATCCGAGAAGGAAGATGCACAGGTTCGCAATAGACACATGTCTAAACTAGAACGATTATTAAACACCAACAACGAATGGAATAGCACCAACAATAACAAACATAACAAGGGTTGCATGGCAACGCAGTCCCTGCCGAGTTAGTTAGGAAATACATGTTGAACAATGAAACTTAATATAACTAAATGCACAAGTAATGAATATTTTTTGTCAAAAGATAATAATTGAGGGTTGTTTGTTATTCAAAATGTATAATAAACTCTACATATTGAAAGACGTGAAGGGAGCAATAACACTTCAATTCTATCAACCAATTAGAAATGAGAAACACAAATATTTTTATTATATCCAAAAATATATATTTGTTTTCCTATGTTAAACATTACATTGCATACACAAATTTATGGTAAAAGACAAATTAATATCGCATCAAAAGCAAACTCATTGCTATAGTCCCATGGCAAGGGACTAATAACGATATTTTTACATTTCTTAAAATTTGAACCACAATTTATAAGAAATCAATAAATTTTTTATTTTTAATAATATTTAAATAATAACATTTTAATATTTCTTAAGATTGGAAAAAATAAAAAAAATAAGAAGTAAACAAATTTTTTATTTTAGTTTAATCAAATAAATGTATTAACTTTTATAAGAGAGATGTTTTTATATTTATGTTATGAATATTAATTTTTTCATAATAAAAAATACAAAGAATACATATATAAATCACAAGAAGTGTTTGATAATAACACATAAATGTATTAAATTTTTTAAATCATTTTATAGTTCGGTTAGATATAGTTTGAATTTAAAAAATAATAATTAAACATAAATTAAATGATTTTATAGTTCTGTTAGATATGGTTTGAATTTAAAAAATAATAATTAAATATAAATTGTCACAAAGAAAAGTCAATTTTTTTTTAAGAAAAAGATATCTCATATCCACGCCATCAACATTAACTTTTTAATAATAAATATGTTCAAAAGGATTTACCTTATCCACACCATCCACATTAACTTTTTAAATAATATAGAGTAAATTATTTGGAGATTTTTTACAATAAAAAATAAATATATTAAATAATAATAAATAATAAATATGTAAATTACAAGTTTTGACCATTAAAAGAAAGATAAATCACAACAAGTCGTTAAACACTTTTTCTATTGTATATCTAGTCACAATCAACTCGTAACTCAGAGGGAATTGTTATTCTAAAATTGCATACAAAGATGCAAGATCGTTTTTTTTAATTAAAAAAATCATAAAATGAAATTGGAAGTATTAATTTAATTAATATTAAAAAAAATCGAATCATTTATATCTGATAATTTTTATATAATAAAAAAAAATTAATAATTAGAACAATGGAATTTCAGCAGCGTGACTTTTTCCACGAGAGACAAAAAAACACATGAGAAATTAAAATCATTACTTGTTATAACAAGTGTATATATCCACACGCAAAGCCAATATATTTAATTCGTACGAAATCTTTAACCATAATTATTAAAGACTGAATTAAATATTTGCTGGCACTTCTGCAACACTTTTGTAAAGATCGAGTCATCTGCATTAATGCCAGCTAGGCTCGAACCAATGTCAGCCCTTCTTGGTTACCTGGCGGTACCTCGTAAAGTGAATTTCGGCGCGAGTCCGTAACCTGTTATTTCGTCTCGAGCAGGCACAGCAGAGCCAGTCCAGTGCACCCCGATAACGAGGTTGGATCGGGAAGTTGGGATGCTCGCCATTGGCATCGTAAATATTATTTAGATATGCACGATTTTCCCGGCAACAATTAATTATTTTACAACTTTTGCATTTTTAAACTAGTTGTACTTGAATAAATTTTTGTTTTAAATATTATTTAATGTATAGAAAGACGTGAAGGCAGCAATAAGACTTTAAACTTATGAACCAATAAAACTGTGACAAATATATATATATATATATATATATATATATATATTTTTATTTTAAAATACATTAATACAAGTTTCCTAAGCTACACATTATAATTTCTAAAAAATTTGAAAATCAAACCTAAACTAATAGACAGTCAACGATGAACTCATCGCTATAGTCCCAAGCCTTTGGCAGGGACTAATAAGGAATTGAGATATATACATAAATACTTAGAAAATAAATATCTAGGTATAAAACTTTTAATACTATAAAAGCAATGTTCTAATATGGTGACTCTCGTTTCAACTCTAGTTCTTTAAGTAAATTTTTATATTATAGAAGAAGTCAAAATTAAAATTAAAATAAAAAATAAAAAAGAGAAGATTGATGATTATAATTAAAATATGAATATTATCTAATATACATTTTAAAAATGCTAATAAAATGAAATGTGTGTTAATATATTATATAAGGTTATATAATAAGGGTATAAGACAACAATTATATATATATATATATATATATATATATATATATATGATTTTAATAATATTATTATTATTATCTCAAGGAAATATAATATTAAAATAAGGTGATCATATTAATTAGTTTCAAGATTTTTAAGTAAGGACTTAAAGAGTTATAAGGGAAATACATGCTCGCCAAAAAAGGGAGACAAGTTAGATTAATTACCGAGTATAATGTAGGGCTAGTATAGCTAGCAAAGTGAGAGAGTTGTTAGGAAATTTGTACAAAGTTACCAAGTTTGGAGGCTTTTGACCCTGACCTTTAGCCACTTACCTCATGGGAGTAATGTCTGTTTACAAATAAGTATAAAGAAACTTATGCCTAACCCTATGTTTGCAAGTATAAGTTTCAGTAAAACGTTGAATGCCTTAAATCCTTTTCTAATAAGCATTTGGCCGAATGAAGATTCAGTTATTCAAGATGGCTAGGACTCAAGGAAATCAAGGCCAAGGGGCATCATCACAAGGACCATCGATGTCGGCATTGCCACTACCATCACTCAAGCTAGCTCTCATATTGCGCTCCTTGGAAGCTATCAATGATACGTTAAAGGGGCAAAAGTTAGTAGATGTGGAAGTGGAGCCCCCTCCATAGGGAGTGAGTAACCCAAAAGGGTCAAGGGAATCAGAGAGAGGACCTCCACCAGGGGACCTCACCAGAGAACTACAAAAAATCAAACTCCTAGAGTTTGCTAGGGGTCGTGCAAGTGAACGTGCAAAAGCATGGTTGGAAGGAATAATAAGATGTTTTGCCTTGAGAGACTATGTTTCCACATGAAAGGCTAAGATAACGATCTTTCAACTTAGAGACAATGCCTTGAACTGGTGGGGTA
>JASDQU010739268.1:153672-172430 GCA_032191745.1 Picea mariana | reverse complement strand
TTGTTTGTTATTCAAAATGTATAATAAACTCTACATATTGAAAGACGTGAAGGGAGCAATAACACTTCAATTCTATCAACCAATTAGAAATGAGAAACACAAATATTTTTATTATATCCAAAAATATATATTTGTTTTCCTATGTTAAACATTACATTGCATACACAAATTTATGATAAAAGACAAATTAATGTCGCATCAAAAGCAAACTCATTGCTATAGTCCCATGGCAAAGGACTAATAACGATATTTTTACATTTCTTAAAATTTGAACCACAATTTATAAGAAATCAATAAATTTTTTATTTTTAATAATATTTAAATAATAACATTTTAATATTTCTTAAGATTGGAAAAAAATATAAAGTAAAAAAATAAGAAGTAAACAATTTTTTTATTTTAGTTAAATCAAATAAATGTATTAACTTTTATGTTGGGTAATAACAAATAAATGTATTAACTTTTATAAGAGAGATGTTTTTATATTTATGTTATGAATATTATTTTTTTCATAATAAAAAATACAAAGAATACATATATAAATCACAAGTGTTTGATAATAACAAATAAATGTATTAAATTTTTTAAATCATTTTATAGTTCGGTTAGATATGGTTTGAATTTAAAAAATAATAATTAAACATAAATTAAATGATTTTATAGTTCTGTTAGATATGGTTTGAATTTAAAAAATAATAATTAAATATAAATTGTCACAAAGAAAAGTCAATTTTTTTTAAGAAAAAAATATCTCATATCCACGCCATCAACATTAACTTTTTAATAATAAATATGTTCAAAAGGATTTACCTTATCCACACCATCCACATTAACTTTTTAAATAATATAGAGTAAATTATTTGAAGATTTTTTACAATAAAAAATAAATATATTAAATAATAATAAATAATAAATATGTAAATTACAAGTTTTGCCATTAAAAGAAAGATAAATCACAAGAAGTCGTTAAACACTTTTTCTATTGTATATCTAGTCACAATTAACTCGTAACTCAGAGGGAATTGTTATTCTAAAATTGCATACAAAGATGCAAGATCGTTTTTTTAAATTAAAAAAATCATAAAATGAAATTGGAAGTATTAATTTAATTAATATTAAAAAAAATCGAATCATTTATATCTGATAATTTTTATATAATAAAAAAAAATTAATAATTAGAACAATGGAATTTTCAGCAGCGTGACTTTTTCCACGAGAGACCAAAAAAACACATGAGACATTAAAATCATTACTTGTTATAATAACGATATTTTTACATTTCTTAAAATTTGAATCACAATTTATAAGAAGTCAATAATTTTTTTATTTTTAATAATATTTAAATAATGACACTTTAATATTTCTTAAGATTGGAAAAAAATAAGAGGTGAACACATTTTTTATTTTTAGTTTAATCAAAATTTAAAAAATAAAAAATTAAGGAGGGAAGTTTTATGCATTTCTGTTAAAAAAATCACTTTGAAACATCACATGATCTCTCAAGGGTATTCTTAGCTTCCAAGTGGTAATTTGGGTGTTATTTAGAGTTTTTGAGCACTAGTTATAAGTCTTGGGATGCCATGTGCATGGTTGAATGAGAAAATTTGGATCTTAGATGGGTTAAAGGAATCTTTTAGGAATTCATGGCCAAGAACAATGCCTTTAAACACCACACAATACCTCTCAAGGGTATCCTTGGGCTTTGAGTGGCGATATGGGCACCCTTATGACTTTTTGAACAATATGTATGGGTCTCAACAACGTAGATATGGTCATGGGAAGAAACTTTGGTTGTAGGAATTAAAGGACAACATGATTTAAGTATATATTCATTATGTTATTGCGCACGTTGTTTGGGCGCAGTGGGTGTTGGGGGGGGGATGCTTCACATCGCCCGAGCCCCCCGAAGGCCGAGCCCTGGACAACATGATTTAAGTATATATTCATTATGTTATTTTAATAGGGAAATGCTGTAGTCATTATGTGTATCATAATTGATTATGACAACTAAGTTGTTTTTCATTGAACTAGGTTCTCTATTTCTATTTATTTGTATCATCATTTGGTTTAAATTCCTCTTCTCAATTATTAATATTTTATTCTTTAATTGAATTCACATCCCAAATCGATGAAATAATTGCTAACTAGAAAGGAACCATTGTCACCAAACAACGAATTATCATTACCAAATGACGAACCTCTCATTAAAATGAACTCTTGACATCAAATTAGGGGGAATCATAATGATCTTGACCTTTAACATAAAGGTTCATTTTATTATAATGATCTACACATTTAACGTAAAGCTTCATTTTATCCTCTTGTGTTTGTAGTGGTTATTTGTCCATGATATCACCTAAGTATGAATTTCAAAAAATGGAAAACTTTAGCAAAATGTGTGTAAATTCTTAGCTAAACATTTTTTTTTTTTTGGAAAATTTCACCCTTATCTTCACAATGCCATTATTATAAGCATGAAAGATGAGTTAATTAATGGTATCCAATCATGCTATCATTTTGATCATCCAAAATGTATTATTAATCTAAGTTACCAAAAACAAGTGTGTTATGGAAATCCACAATCCTTTTAAATTTGAAAATCGAACAAAGTGGGAAACTTAGGCCATATAGTATATTTCAATTTCATTATAACACATTCACATTTAGAAGACTTTCCCCACCAATATGTCATGTCTCAACCTATGTATCTACTTCAAACTTAGAATCAAAGTAACCAAATAGATGATATGAAGTGCATAAACCATAACAAATTCAACATTTATTTTTCCCTTACAATATCTCTCATTTTGAAAAACCATTTCAATATGTTACCAATACTCATACTTGATGAACTTGTAAGCATATATAGATGTATTTCTACAAATTCCAAATAAGATCTATTTTTTAAAAGAAAAATATTGTTTTTTTTTTTCTTATGACATTGGAAAAATATAGAAGTTTAATATTTCTCTCATAATTTTTTGATACCTCAATGATTTCAAAATATATTTATATGTTATATTACTACAAACTAATCTCTACATGATAAAAGAAATATCCATTCTTATTATGTCAAAGTTCTTCAAACACTATATCATGAGTTTTTGTCCTGATAAGATGTTGCCTTTAACTTGACCACTTTTAGGCAAGCTCTCTAAAATCACAACACCTACTCGCTTGCTTTTACGGTGATTAAGCAACCAATCTCCTTTATTAGAACAAGTTCATTGAAATCGAATTCTCCTGATAAGATTATTTTGAAATAACTTCTTTCTTCCTTTCGTTTTCTTGAAAAGTAAAAACATGAGTCACAGAGCACCACAAGTCAAGAATAAACTATAAATGATAATAGAATGCGCTAAAACAATCATTGATATAGTTTTCAAAATGAACTTAAGCTCTCCCTTATTAAGTCTTAATATTTAATCTTCACTACATAATAATACCTTCAAACACTACACCAACATTTTACATAATAATACCTTCAAACACTACACCAATATTTTACATAGTAATACCATGAAGCCTTTATTCAAACATTGAACCAACATTTCACATAGTAATACCATAAAGCCTTTATTAAATGGTGAGGCACTCCTGATTCCGTTCCTATACATACACATTTTTAATGTATTGAGTTCATTATGTAGGTACTAAAGTGTTGCACCAACATGAGTGCATTTTGTATACATTGTAGGAAAAACAAAATTTCATCGTTAGAAAAAATCATGGAAAAGGGTGCAATATGCACACCAACAAGTACACGAGGTCATGTTGTAAATTTATTAATTACCAAAGGTCTTGGTTACATGTCGTATATATAATAACAACTTCAAGAGGTGTTGGGTACGTGTCGTATATACATCGTAACAATTACAATACCGAATGGTGAATGCAAGGTTACTATTCTAAAACTTCATGCAAAAATGTAATCTTAGCATTTGAGAGATAGAAAATGGTAGAGTAGCTATGCTTTTTTACATTTTACATTTATTGAGAGATAGAAAATGGTAGAGTAGTTATGTTTCTTGATCTCTGTTAGGTATGGTCTTCATCAACATTTCTAATCATTTTGAAATCTTGTAGACTATGAACTTCATTAAGTTGTTTATAACCTTCATAAAAGTGTAGTTTCTAAGTTGAATTCCTGAGTTTTTGGATTTCACCTCCCTGAACTCTCGAATCATGAATCTCTCAAAGTTAATTATTGGATAGAAATCGACATGCATGTCTTGTAACCTCACTACTAAATCGACATGCATGTCTTGTAACCTCACTAGTAGACTGCAATCCACATGCATGTCTCAACAACTAATGGGGGATCATTCCTAAGATCCACAACTTCTGAACTAATTGAACAACCATCCATGTTGAGTTGACATTCCACTTGATCCCTTTTAACTTTGAAGGTACAATTGCTTTAGACGAAGAAATCAATTCCTTGTTTGACTACAAAGACTAACAACTAGTCATCCTATGGACACAGTTCCATCTACCGAGACACCCAGGTACCCAACCATGGTGTTCGTCGGTTCTCTAGGAAAATAGCCTAGATATGCGATGTACCTGAGTCAATCTTACACTATGACCTCTTTCATATGATTTGAAGATTCATCATCATTTATTTGACAAACAATTTTCACCGTCACCAACATGTACAAATAATAGATAAAAAAAAACCTTAATCACGAGAGAAAATAGAAACCAAGAAATTCCACCATCAACATCACAACATATACTAAAATGTATAAGCAACAGATAACCAACACGCAGAAAATAGACACAAAGAAGTTCTATTCGCATAGCATAATCAAGGCTTCTCTTTCATACTGGCATAACCATAATCTCAATAGGGTGGTGATCAACATAGTAGAGAGTAACATTGATTCCTACTGCACACTAATCATGATCCCGCCACATACAAACCCTGCGAAGGATCTTCATGGTAGATCAAAAATAACACTCCGATCGTGCTTCTTCTCTTTTTACCACACAATGACATTTTCTATGTTTTATGACTCCATCTTCAAAAGAAACTTTCCTCCTCTTAACCTCTTCATTGTAGTTTCCCATCTCCTTACGATTATGGATTTGATTGTTTTATTGGACACACGATCCACAAAAGGTATTTCCTCTTTCGTTCACGCAATTCCTTCTCTTCAAAAACCACAAACACTCTACAAAACCCCCACTCAAACAACTCGCAAGCTATCTAGGTGTTGAGCCCACGTATTGGCCATGTGCTCTTGATTCCCAATGTCTACCTCCAAATCAAATCTCCTTTTACAAATAGAGGATTAATGGGGGAAATAAACATACATAAGATGTCTCTTTTCAATGCAATTTTATTCTATAGTACTTTGTATACACAAAAAAAAAATCACTCCAACAAACACTCACACAGAAAATGCACAAAAAAACAACTAATTCACTCTCACATTCTACACTAATCCTACATATTTACATAGGATTAAAACTTATGACTCTCTCATTTTCTTGGGCCCTCTCACAAGGGAGTCAAACCCAAACCAACTCTGATACCAATATAGAAAATGAGAGAGTAGCCATGTTTCTTCACACACTGAATTGTTCTCAATGAAACATTACACACACACACACACACACAATAATGTCGGCCTAAATATAGATTGACTATCTTAGTCATACAATCAATGAGTTGAGAGAATATCTCAACCACACAACAAATATAGGAGTTAAGTAGACCAAATCTCTCTAATCCAACTAAAAAATAATATCTACATTAAAATAACCAAATTTAGTAATAATCACATAAAGAATAATATCTACATTAAAATAACCAAATTTAATAATAAACATCAACAATTTACATATTATCACAAATCACACATTAAATTAAAACAACGAGGGGTTATAATTCCAAGATTAACAAGTCCTTCCATGCAAATGCAATGATATAAAACTATTTTTCAAAATTCAGTTTTTTTATAAAATGCAAATGGAGACATCATATAGAAGTATCTTTATTTGTTAATTGTAAATTATATTGAAAAAATTATAAATATCAATATTTTATTAAATGATAATATAAATATTTAATTTATTTAATAACTTTATTTTGTTAATTGTAAATTATATTGAAAAAATTATAAATATCAATATTTTATTAAATGATAATATAAGTATTTAATTTATTCTATAAAAATTATTATTATTATTTGAAGTCATAAAATTTAATTAATCATTAAAAATGTTTTTATTAATAATATAGTATCCTTTTAAAATAATTATGTTTAATTCTATACATAAAATTAATTATAAAAATTTATTAATATAATATTCTTATTTTTAAAAATTTATTAATATAATATTCTTATTTTGATATCTATTTTAATATATAATAAATATTATTATTTTTTGAAAGTGATAAAATTTATTATAATTTTAAAAAAAAGTTTTTTTTTATGATGACCACTACACTTTGTAATAACATGATATGTTTTTTAAAAATAATTATCCTTAATTCTATACATAAAATTAAATAACTATAAAAAATAATTAATATAATATCATTATTTTAATACCTATTTTTTAAATATTTCTAAAGTAATAACTGACACTTTCCCAGCAACATAAAACCTTATATTAATATAAGTGACACCTTACACACAAGGCCCTATGTATTGAAGAAGAAGAATATAGTATTATGTATTGAACATAGTATAAATATTCTATGGATTGTTTTTTTGAATTACTCCAAAAAAAATATGTCTTTTATTTTTATTTTCAAATATGATAAAAAAATTAAGATATGCTCCACTAAAATATTAGTTTAATATATTAAAATATCTAAATGATAACTGTAACAATGACATTTTTATATTTTTTAAATAAAAAAATTATAAAATCAACAATATATTTTTATTTTAGTTTAATAAAAAAATGTCGGTGTCTTAGGTTTGTTGTAAACGCTTCCATGTTGGATGTCATGGCCCTCTCCCCGAAAAACCAAAATTGACAAAATGTTCATAAGGCTTTCAATGGGGATACATAGAGGGCATCGTTTACCTGTTTAGAAAGATGTCGAACTGTCTACATTTGGAAGCACTTAAAAAGTACACGGTTTTTTTTAGTAAATCCAACACTTTCAACTTTTTGGAAGATTAAGTAGTATCCATTTTTTTTTGGGAGTGAGTTATAATTTTTTTTAAGAACACGTGACATGTTGAGATTTTAAGTGTATAATAGTGTAATAACTACGAGTTATGTTTTTGTTCTAAGACTTTGTGCCTTAAAGATTTTAGGGTTTACTTTGGATATCATTTTTGAAATAAGGGGAAATATTGTTGGGTAGGTGTTATATTCTTTGCATTTGTGTGGGAGTGTGCGTCAGATTTGGTGACTGTGTTTGATGATCCCATCACCCGTTGTTCTTTGTGTACACGTGTGTCAGGCGTTGTCCCAAATGGGGCCAAGATTGCCCCTCGTGGTTACACAAAACATTTGGCTCCGAGGAAGCACCCCAGATTTTTTTTTTTTTAAGAATTTGTATGCATTGCTTTACTTCATTGGTATAAAACTTAGATGTGGTATCATAGATCATTTTTTGTTCAGGGGTGCCTTTGTTGCTGAGGGTTTGGCTTGGTCTTAAGAGATCAAGTGTGTTGAAAGAGAATGGTAAGCAATTATAGAATCAATATTGAGAAGTTCAATGGTAAAAACTTAGAGCTATGGAAGCTCAAGATGGAGGAACTTCTTGTAGACAAAGAACCGTGGATCGTTGTGTATCCTGCTATGCAACCTACTGGTACACAAACTACTAGTACTCAATCTACTGGTATGTCGAAAGAAGATTGAGAGGAGATGGATAGAAGATCAAGGAGTACGATTCGACTCTTCCTAAAATATTTGTGTCGGGAGAATCTACATCCATGGAACTATGGGAAAAGTTGGGGAATTTGTATTAGTCAAAGTCCATGGTAAACAAGTTGTTTCTTTGAAAGAAGTTGTATCATCTTAGGATGGAAGATGGAGATTTTGTGACAGAGCATCTAAATGCCTTCAATACTCTTGTAAGTCAACTTGTCTCTGTCAATATTATGATTGTAGAAGAAGATAAGTGTATTACTTTGTTATGTTCTTTTCCAGACTTTTGGGATAGTTTGGTTGTAGCAATTGATAGTACCACTCAATCTACATTGAGGCATGAGGAAGTAGTTGCATCCTTGTTATCGGAAGAGATGAGGCTAAAAAGCGTGGATAGTCATAGCACAAATTCTTTATCTGTAAGAGCTCATTCCCAAGATAGGAACAAAATTAAGTCTTCAGAGGGGGGAGATCTAAATCTAAAGGTATATATAAATCCCTAGGAAAATCTTTGAGGAAATGTTGGAAATGTGGTAAAGTTGGGCATTATAAGAAATATTGCAGGTTTAAGAATGTTGATAAAGAAAAGAGATCTAAGATGACTCTTTCACGGAGTAGAAAACCTGCACAAAAGAAGGAGGAGATGTTTACCTGAAATCTATAGGTACACATTCAAATCATGATGTATAATTGATCGAATCAGGTGCATCATTTCATATGACTCCTCATAGGGAGTGGTTTAGTGAATATGAAAAGTATGATGGTGTTGATATCTTCCTAGGAGATGACTCGACAGCCAAATCATGGGATGTGGAAGGGTTAAGTTGTTGCTAAAAGATGAAAGTAATAGAACTCTCCCTGGAGTTCTACACATTCCATATCTAGCTAGGAGCCTAATATTTGTAAGTAAGTTGGATGTTGTAGGTGTGGATACTTTATTGGGAAAGGGAACTTGCAAGATGGTACGAGGAGAAATGGTGTTAATGAGGGGACTTCAATGTGGAACTCTGTACAATTTATTGGGAAGCACTTATATTGATGGGTGTAACATTTATATTGTCCCTGAGCAGAGAAATAAATATGATAGGATCCATACTATCCATTGAAAGAAGACCGCGATGTGGCATCAAAGATTGGGACATATTGGAGAAAAGGGCCTTCAAACACTACACGATAAAGGTATGGTTGAAGGTATTTATAATTGCACTCTAGATTTTGATTTCTGTGAACATTTCATATATGGTAAAAAAAATTGATTAACACTCACATATGATGCTACAAGAGAAAAGGGGATCTTAGAGTTGATACACTTTGATGTGTTCGGACAAGTTCCTATTCCATCACTAGGTAAATCTGTGTATTATGTTTCATTCATAGATGATTTTTCAAGGACCACATGGATTTATTTTCTTATGAAGAAATCTAAGGTATTTGATAGATTTAAATAGTTTAAGGCTCTGGTAGAAAATCAGATAGAGAATAAAATAAAGGTGTTGAGCGCATATAATGGTGGAAAATTTTGTGGGAATGAATGTGAAGAGTTTTGTAAGAAGTGGGATATAGAAAGGCATAAGACTACTCCATACATACCTCAACAGAATGGGGTTTCAAAAAGGATGAACAAAACGTTTATGGGAAAATCAAGGAGCATGCTTAGTGGTTCCGGGTTAGGACAAGAATTTTGGTCAGACGCAGTGGGTAATGCATGTTACCTAGTAAATAGATTACCCTCATTAGCATTGGTGGACAAAACTCTGCATGAGGTATAGACTAGTAAGAAACCTTGTCTTGAACATTTCAAAGTGTTTGGTTGCGATGCTTATGTACATGTTCCAAAGGAAAATAGGAGTAATCTGGATAATAAAGCTAAAAAGTGTATCTTTATTGGTTAAAAAGATGGTATGAAAGGTTACAAACTTTGGAACCCAGAAACTAAGAAGATTGTTTATATTAAGGAAGTTTTTTTTAGAGAGGTTAAAGATGTTCCTAAATAGGAATTCCTACCAAGAAAAGAAGAACCTAAGAAAATAGAGTTTGAGTTGGATAATGCAAAATATGAATCAATGAAAGAAGATGAATAACAAGAATAAAAACCTCATACTCCAGTATTGAGGAGATCAATGAGGAAAACAAGAAAACCAGAAAGGTATAGTCCACCTGATTTTGTGATAATTTTTCTTTATTTATTATTGATGATGATCCTAGAACTACCAAGGAAGAAGTGAGTTTAGAAGATAGTAAACTCTGAAAGAAGGCCATGGTTGAGGATATGGATGCCTTGGATACGAATGAGGAATGCCATCTAGTTGATTTTCCAACTATAAGAAAGGCCATTGACAACAATGGGTGTTTAAGAAGAAGTTGAATGCAGAAGGAAAAGTGGAGAAATACAAAGCTCTGTTAGTAGAAAAAGGTTATTCCCAGGTAGAGGGAATTGACTTTGCGAAATTTTTTCTCATTTTTCCAAGTTAACTTCTATTAGATTTATTTTATATGTTGATGTTGCTTTTGATTTTGAGGTAGAATAAATGGATGAGAGGACAACGTTCCTACATGAGGATATGGAAGAAGAAATCTACATGAAGAATCCAAAAGGATTTGCAGTGAATGGAAAGAAAGAGTCGGTATGTAAGCTATAGAAGTCACTATATGGTCTGAAGAAATCACCTAGGATGTGGTACCAAAAGTTTGAAACATACATCCTTCGACTGGGATATGTGAGAAGTGGAGTTGATCACTGTTTATATTCCAAGAAGGTTGGTAATCACTTCATTTATGCAGTGTTGTATGTCGATGACATGTTGTTGGTAGAAAATAACACGGATGTTAACAAGGAGGTGAAATCACAACTATCTTCCAAAATTGACATGAAGGATCTCAATGTTTTTAACTTCTGTATGGAAATGGAGATTAAAAGAGATTGTGCAAACAGGAAAATCTGGTTGAATCAGAGAAAATATGTTGAGACGATATTGCAGAGGTTTAATATGAAATAAAGTAAACTAGTCAAGCTTCATATTCATGTAGGTGTAAAGTTATCTACAGATCAGTGTCCCAAGACACAAAAAGAGGAAGAGGACATGTCCCATGTTTTGTATGCTAGTGCGGTTGGTAGTTTGATGTATGCAATGGTCCATACTAGACCGTACATTGTACATGCAATGGGAGTTTTGAGCAAGTATATGTCAAAACTAGGGAAGGAGCATTGGACAACAATAAAGAGGGTTTTTGATGAAGACCAATCTGGGGGTCCCAAAAATCCATGAACTCAACAGGTTCGATCCTCGGACCTGTGGGTTATATGAGCCACAAAATGGACTGAACATTCGTCCATGGAAGCAATAATTCCTCAATCAATCACCATCTACACCCTGGATTTATCTCGAGGTCTATTTTCCATTATTTCACCCCTTTGAAGTTAATAGGAACTTCAAACTTTCACGTAAGTCTCAATCTGGCTTGAATGCACCCTTTATCCATCTACCCTTTAACATTGTCTCCATTCTTTCTTCATGGGACCATTGGCTATGAACAAAAGCTATTTATCCAAGCTCTTTTTGCATTAATTTCTACCCCCTTAACCGTCGTGTTAATTCCGAGGAGAAACGGTTCCCTAACCGTTGATCTCACCTTTGAATGAATAGTCAAATCTCTTCCTGCAACATTGTCAGAGATTTTTTTTTTTGTTCGGACCATTGTCTAAGTTGTCAAAGAAATACATTACGATGGGTCAGAGTTAAGTACTATGATAGGTCGTATTTGAGAACTCAGATGGACTCTGCCATGTTTCCTCTTCATAACTCTCAATATGGAGGCTCCAATTAATCCCCACCTTTAATATCTTGTCCTCGATGTATGACTTTGATCATTCATCAAGGTTTTGGAATCAAGACTTCGGATCTGACACAAAATTGACATGTGTCCACTGTTGAACGGTTGATCTTGATCGCTCTGAGAAGATTCTCTCCATTTGTCGGGTCCAATCAAAAATCGATCGTGAACATTGATCTCTCCTCTCCGGTGATTGGTTAGATTGTCGTTGTAGGATTCCCTCATGCTAAGACTCTAACTCCAATCTTGGCCACTCGTCCTTCTCCCCGATGGATGGTTAGATCTTCGTGTTAGACTCGCAATATCTATTCAATGGATCATTGTTGGTCCTTACAATGATCAATGGTGAGTTTTCCTCCTCATTGTAATAATCTCTTCCTCACCATTAGACCTGCAACACATGCTTCTAGTCGCCTACAACATATATTCTCTCATGGGCTCTCATGCAGTCACACATTCAACATATAGATTCACAAGATTTCCAAAAACTAATTACACACATAAGATAACAAGTACAAAGATACATAAAATACATAACTCCATTAATTCAAGCTCGATTACAATATTGTGGCCTATGTGGTCGATCCGTCCTCATGGCTAGGCTTACATTATGAGTGGTCTCCCTTTACAAATTCCCAAAGGCTACAATTTATAAAAGTAAACATAATAAGGATCATATCACTAAAAGGATATGATTTGATCTCTAAGATCGCTCACAATCCCTGAAAACTAGAATATCATGTAGCAAATTGTTAACAAATTCAATCAATTTGCGGAAATCTCATCCTGACGGCCACTTGAATTCTGGAAGGTTCAAGAATTTTGATTTTGACTTGGGGGGGTAGGTTGATGCTCCTGCATCAAACTCCTAGGACTGAAATTTTTCATGATCTCCTGATCATGTGTCTTCACTGCTACTTCATCTTCACTCTCTCATCTTCCTTTTTCTTCATGCATCACTCCATGTAATGTTGAGATTCTCCTCATGCTCAACAATGAGATACAACTAAGCCTTTGTAGCAAGCCTCTGCACCTGCTACCCAATACCTCACCAAGCTTCCTTCTGAGCTTTGGCCTTTTGGTATTTTAGATTCCCTTCGCTGGAATCTCTTGAGCACTCCTTGCTCATCTCGGCTTCTGCACCTACTCACTTCATGCAGATACATATTTCCTCGCTCTGATACCACTTTATAGAGTTCCAAAGAATGTTTAATTCGCTTGAATACCACTTGATGAAGGAAGAAAACTGGGGTCCCGAAGATCCATGAACTCAACAGGTTTGATTCTCAAACCTGTGGGTTATCTGACCTAGAAAATGGAATGAACATTTGTCCATGGAAACAATAATTCCTCAATCAATCACCATCTACACCCTGGATTTATATCGGGGTCTATTTTCCACTATTTCACCCCTTTGAAGTTCATAGGAACTTCAAACTTTCGCGCAAGTCTCAATCTCGCTCGAATGCACCCTTTATCCATCTCCCCTTTAACATTGTTTCTATTGTTTTTTCACGGGACCATTGGCTATGACCAAAATCTATTCATCCAAGCACTTTTCGAAGTAATTTCTACCACCTTAACCTTTGTGTTAATTCCAGGGAGAAAAGAATCCACAACCGTTGATCTCACCTTTGAACGAACAGTCAGATCTCTTTCTGCAACACTATCAGAGTTTTTTTTTTTTGCTCGTAGTGTTTCCTAAGTTGTCGGGGTAAGACACTCTGATGGGTCAGAGTTAAGTACTCCGATAGTTTGGAGTTGATAACTTTGATGGACTCCACCACGTGTCCTCTTCATAACTCTCAATCTAGAGGCTTCAAATTAATCCCCAGATTTAATCTCTTGTCCCTGATGGACGACTCTTACTGTTCGTCAAAATTTTAGCATCAAGACTTCAGATCTCACACAACACTAACACGTGTCAACTGTTGAACGAACGATCTAGATCTCTCTGAGAAGATTATCTCTGTTGGTTGAACTGGGTTGGGAACGAGTCCGATCAACAATTGATCGTGAACATTGATCTCTCCTCTCTGACGGATGGTTAGATCATCGTCAGAGTATTCCCTTATGCTGAGACTCTAACTTCCAATCATCGCCACTCATCCTTCTCCCCGATGGACGATTAGATCTTCGTCTTAGACTCACAATATCTATTCAATGAATCACCATTGATCCTTACAATGATCAACGATGAGTTTTCCTCCTCGATGTAATACACTATTCCTTGCCATTAGACCTGCAACACATGCTTCCAGTCCCCTGTAACATATATTTGCTCATGGGCTCTCATGCATTCAACATATAGATTCATAGGGTTTCCACACACTAATTACACACATAAGATAACAAGTACAAAGATACATAAAATACATAACTCCATTAATTTTAGCTTGATTACAATATTATGGCCTTTGTGGGCTGGGCTACCCTCACAGTTGGGTTTACATTATGAATGACCTCCCTTTACAAACGCCCTAAGGATACAATTTATAACAATAAACATAATAAGAATCAAATCAGTGAAAGGATCCAATCTGATCTCTATGATTGCTCACAATCCTTGAAAATTGGGATATCACAACAAATTGTTAACATAGTCAATCAATTCTCAGAAATCTCGTCCTCACGGCCACTTGACTTATGGAAAGTTCAAGAATTTTTATTTTGTCTTATGGGGGGGGGGATTTTTTTGCTCCTGTATTAGTTTTCAGGTATTTGCATGGCACTTCTAGTTATGGATTGTGCTACAAAGGAAAACCAATATTAAACATAGTGTTGGACATACATGGGTTTGTTGAAGCAGACCGGGTTGGAGATATGGATTGCAGAAGATATACAAGTGGGTATGTGTTTAACCTATTTGGAGGAGCAATCAGTTGGATGAGAAAAACACAGGTTGTAGTGGCACTCTCAACTACAGAAGTTGAATACATGGAAACTACACATACGAGGAAATAAGTGATATGGTTACATATATTGTGTTCAGGTATTGAGTTAGTACAACAAGCAATAATATTAGATTGTCACAACCAGAGTGCAATCTTCCTAGAAAAGAACCCAACTTATCATTGAAAGACAAAGCATATTGACGTTCAATATCACTTTGTGAGAGACATTGTTGAAGAAAAGAAGGTGTTGTTGGAAAAGGTTAACACTTTGAAGAATGTTGCAGATTCATTAACAAAGTCTGTGAGCACCGAGAAGTTCTTTTGGCATAGAGAAACAATGAATATTATTTCCTTGGATTGTTGACTATGTAATTCTATGACCCCTTGTATGCAAAGAAAACAACAAGTGGGAGACTATTGGGTAGGTGCTATATTCTTTGCATGTGTGTGGGGGGGTGCGTTAGATTTGACGATTGCGTTTAACGATCCCATCACCTTGTATGAGCTTGAGATTTATGTAAAACACTATGTCAGATGTTTTGTATCGTCCAATGTTTCGAATGGACACTCCACCCATTGCTAGGGACAATTGAATCTCTAAGGTGTCAGAAGAGAGTGCTGAGGTGAAGTATATAAAGGAAAGGATATGATCATTGATATACTTTGAACCTCATCATTCTCTTCTGACACCTTAGAGCTTCAATTGTCCCTAATGATGGGTGGAGTGTCCACTCGAAACATTGGACATTTCAAAACATCTAACATAGTGTTTTCCATAAATCTCAAACTCATAAATCATGATTAATTGTAGAAATATTTACACTTTGATCCCATCACATGTCGTTTTTTGTGTATGCATGCGTCGAGTGCTGCCCAAGGGGGGGCTAGGATTGCCCCCCCTTAGTAACGTGAAGCAGTGCCCCAATTTTTTTTTAGGGGGACAAACCATGTATTGTGTATGAACCATAGATTGATTTATGTTTTTGTTATGAATTTGTATACATTTCTTTACTTCACAAATTTAATACTTACAAGTACTGGGTTTTCCCTAACTTTATTGTATGGGAAAAAAACTAAATAATCATTATTAATTTTGGTAATGTCAATATCAATCAAATTTTTATATATCAAATTTCTATCCATTCTTGTAATGATATTAGATGTATTATATTAATCAACATTTAAATCTTTATTGTTTAGTGTTATTTAGTCTCATTTCATTTATATTTTTAGGTTTTTGGTGTAATTTATTCTCATTTCATTTATATTTTGAGCTTCTTGTTGTAGCTATAATCGACATTGTTGACTTTTACTCATCATTTTTAGTATTTATAAACTGTTTCTCAACTCATCCTCAACTTTATATTTTGAAGATAGTTCTTATTATGGATCTGAAACCTCTACCAATAACAAACACAATTATGAATATTCCTAACCAACCTAAAAAACTCTCACCACAAAAATCTCAATCATCAAATCCAAATAACTTTACCTTAAATCTAAATTACTTGACCTCATCCCATATACTTAGTAATAATAATTTATACTTTTATATCTTCACAATACAAATTTGTCTTGAACAATGACGTGGAGACACTCCGGGTGATATGATTTGAATACCTAAACATAAAATTATTAAAATAAATTAATTTTTTTTTTTTATGAAAAAGATGTTTTTATATCTGCATTACGGATATTAATTTTTTAAATATTAAAGATTACATATGTAAATCACTTCAAAGATTACATATGCAAACCACAAGAAGCGTTTGATAATAACAAATAAATGTATGATCAGATATGGTTTGAATTAAAAAAATGATAATTTAAATAAGTACGAAGAAAAGTCTAATTTTTTATGAAAAAAGCTAGGTCATATCCACGCCACTAACATTAGCTTTTTTATAATAAATATGTTAAAAACGATGTGCCTTATCCGCACCGTCAACATTACCTTTTTTTTTAATAATAAAGAATAAATAGTTTGCAGTTTTTTTACAGAAAAAAATAAATATGTTAACTTTTCTTAATAATAAATGTGTAAATTACAAGAGGTTTTTGACAATTAGAAAAAACATAAATTAGAAGAAGTCTTTAAACACTCATTCAAAATTGTATATCAAGTTACTATTAACTCATAACTTACAGCGAATACAATGTTGTTATTTGCATTAAAAATGCAAGATGGTGTTTTTTAATTAAAAAAAAAATCATAAAATGAAATTGAAAGTATCATCGACCTTACGTAACATAATTAATTATTGTTAAGAGAAATTAAGTCATCTATATCTGTTATTTTTAAATATAATAAAAAATTTCACTAAATCAGAATATTGGAATTTTCTGCAAGTATGGCTTTTTCCACGAGAGACAAAAAAACACCTAAGACATCAAAATCGTAACTTCTTGTTATAAAAATGATATTTTAATATTTTTTAAACTTTGACTTGTGGTTATAATAATAATGATATTTTAATATTTCTTAAATTTTTAACTATAATTTATTAGGTATATTTATTGACAATGTGTATAATTAATGATTTTTTAATTTAAAAATTAATTTGATGACTACCAATAAAAGATGCTAGCATATTTTTTTTCATCCTCTCAAATCAATGAATATGATTTATAATTTATTGTTCATAATTTTTTCACATTTACCTAATCATATTAAAAAATTACTGTAAAGTTATATGATTACTAAGTTTAGATAATTAACCAAAATTAATATCTATAAAAGTTTTTATTATCAAATTAATGTTATATGATTGCTAAGTTGAGATAATTAACCAAAATTAATATCTATAAAAAAATTTATTATCGGTGGAGTGTGGGAGTCTAAACCCTTTTGTATTGGGTTTTTTTCCTATGCCTGAGAAGGGTTTTTTTTTTCCTGTTACTGGGTTTTAACTGTGTAGGCGGGGTTTTAACGCTATGCGTAAGGCTCTTTTATTTATTTTTTATTCGCCTGGGTAGGGTTTGAACTAATTTTAAGGGTTTTAACGCTGATACCTATCGGCCTTCACCAGCAGCAAATCGGCGTTCACCAGCCGAGTTTACTGCTGTGCTAAAGTCAACTAATTTTTTATTATAATAATGACATTTTCATATTTCTTAAAATTGAAAAAAAAGTAAAGAAATCTTTTATTTTAGTTGAATAGAAATTAGAAAAGACGGCTTAGGTTCGTTTGGAGCGCTTCAACGATTGGATTGTAGGGCTCTGCAAGCAGAAAACTTGACAAAATGTTTATATGGCCCTCAATGGGGAGACATACAGGGCATCGTTCCGGACGGGTACTTCCTCTTTTTGGACTCCGTTTACGTTTCGAAGCACTTCAAACGTACTCAGCTTTCATCTGTAAATTCAACACTTACAACTTCTTGTAAGATTAAGCAGCCAGCCGCCAACTTCTTAAAATTTTGTCCACAGATGGAGAAAGTTTGTTATGGCAAATGGGCCAGTTCGATAGCAGTGGGCGTATTGTTGATTTTATTGTCTCCTATTATTGCTCAACCAGGTGATTATTGAAGTTAGAATTACTGTTAAAACAAACAAGTGATATTGAAGTTTGTTTTAGATCTTTCATTTCACATCCCGTCTTTGAGGCTTAATGATTCGTCATATTTGGAGGACAAGATATTGTTTTACTTACAAATTTCTGGCGGTGATGTAGGATTTCTCAATATCGATTGTGGTGGAAAAACTAACGGAGACAATTTGACATGGGTGGCTGATACTAATTACATAGACGTTGGTCAGACAGTAGACACAGGGAATTCAAGCTTGCCATCTTACTTGCAAAGTCTACGGTTATTCCCAAAGCCTCTCAACAAATCTTGCTATAAGCTACCTGTGACCCCCAATGTGCGTTATCTCTTAACAGTATGGTGGGCAGTTGGTAATTCCAGTGGATTTGAAAATTTTCCAAGCTTCACTTTCTCTATCGAGACAGCAGGTATGTTGACATTTAGAAACATAACAATCCAATCTTATCCAACCATAGCCTGCGGCCAAAGAATCTTGGTTAGTTCTGGCAGAGTGCTGTATATTTGCTTCATCAGAACCTCAGAGATTAATGACCCCTTCGTAAATGCTATCCAGTTGAGAACCCTCGGAAATGGCATGTATGAACAGGCTAAGCCAGGAACAATGTTGCGTATATTACTAATAAATACTGTTGGTGGAGA